>APFE030311877.1:19848-43222 GCA_000404065.3 Pinus taeda | reverse complement strand
AAAATTGATCCGGTTCTAAATATGAAGATGCAATACATACCTTTTGTAATAGTGGTACACCATGTAGATCGAAATATTTCTCCATCTGATGTAGCCAATTTACCGGATCCTTGCCATCAAACTTCCTCATCTTGATTTTTCTTGATTTTAGGATCTCGATCTTGAAATGACTGTAACTCTATACTTTAAGATCTTTAAGTTCTGAAACTGTGACCTCTAGTAGTCCTCTACGTCCTATTTCCAATGCCACCAGTCTGATCCAAATTGGATTCTCCAAGGAAGAGTTATGTGAAATCTCCCACAGTGACCTGATTATAGACTAGTTTAGTAGAGCGAACTTGTATGACGTGCCACGAGTCACTGTTTCGACCTTTAGCTCTGCAAAATATATAGAAGTAACTACAGTCCGTCCTCTTTCTTCATGTTCTTACGAAATTTCAATCCAATGCTCAGAGAAAAAGTTATGACAATTTTCCCCAGGTCGCCTGTTTGGAATGTAATTTAGGAGTCTGCAAAAAGACCAACTTCCTCAGATCATATCTCTGCAAATATAGTGCAAAACGCTCTGAAATTAGGACCCGAGATTCAGCACAATGTCTTCTCAAATGGGTTTTTTTTTTAGCTTCTGAACCGTCGCAGAAAAAATGTTATTGCAAAAATTCCACGATGACCTGTTTGGAGCAGCAAAACCCTAGAATCCAAAGCTTCGATACCAAATGCTATGAAACCAGCTCAAGAAAAGATAGAAAAGATAAATCAACGCCTTATAATTCAACCTCTTCGAGGGGGCAACCTCCTTTACATTACATAAATGAACAATTCTTTGATGATTCAAATGAAAAGACCTCATCTCTATATATAGGAGTCTAAGGGGTCATAACATAATCAGAGCCTACATAACAATAATAATGTATGGGCACAATAATAACAATAGTGGGATTCTATGGGGCACAATAGTAACAATATGGGCACTACATGGGTACATCAATATAACAAGTGGGTTGTACTGATAACAATAAGGGGTTACACTAGTAGTATAGGGGCCTAACAAGTACTTTAAAGAGTTTAAGAGTATGGTCAAAAAACAAACTAGCAATTGCATCAAAATTTGGAGATCTGATTAAGGGGGAGATTATAAATCAAGAAAATTTAATCAATATTGTAAAAGAAATGGCATTCTACAATAATTTACAGTGCCACATACACCTCAACAAAATGGAGTTGTTGAGAAGAAAAACAAAACACTAGTTGAATGTGCGCATAGTATGCTTCAAGGTAAAAATATCTCTAATGGTTTTTGGGCTGAAGCCATTAATACTGTTGTTTATTTGAAAAATAGGAGTCCAACGAAAAGTTTAGAACTTAAAACACCTTTTGAAGCATTTTATGGGTCCAAACCAAAAGTGAGTCATTTAAAAGCTTTTGGTTGCAAGGCATTTGCTCATATTCCAAAAGATGAAAGAAGAAAAAATGATGCAAAGTCAATTATGTGCATATTTATTGGTTATTGTGATGATCAGAAAGCATATAATTTGTTTGATCCCAGTGCTCATAGATTTCGTGCAAGTAGGGTTGTGGTGTTTCATGAGAATGCAAATGAAGGTGATAAAAATAATGATATTGGTGTATGGCATGATACTGATGATTATGTCAAATTAGATACAAGTGTTGAAAAGGAACAAGAATAAGCACAAGAACAAGTATAAGTTCAAGAGCAAGGAGCATCAAGTAGTCATGACACTCCAACAAAAGGAGAGGAGACTCTGCAAAGCAGAAAGAAATATGAAAGCAATAAAACTCCATGAAGGTCATCATGTCACAGTCAGGTGCCTATAAGGTAAAAAATTATGCATTAATGTCTTTTTTTATGAATGTTATAGAACGTTTAAGCTATGAGGAAGCTAAAGAATATGAAGAATGGAGAGATGCAATGAATGAAGGATGTAACTCTATAATGAAGAATGACACATAGAAATTAACAAATTTCCTAAAAACAAAGCTCCCATAGGATGTGAATGGTTATACAAATCCAAGTTTAATGTTGATGGAAGTATTGATAAGCATAAATCTAGATTGGTTGCAAAAGGATATTCACAAAAAGAGGAATTTATTATGAAGATACTTTTGCACCCATAGCTAATTTGAACACAATTAGAATCATGATTGCATTAGCTACAAATATAATTGGAAAATGCATCAGTTAGATGTCAAATCTGAATTTTTGAATGGTGAGTTAAAAGAAGAAGTTTATTTGGTTCTACGTGAAGGGTTTGTAAAACAGGGAAATGAGCCTTTGGTTTACACGTCAAATAAAGCTTTATATGATTTATATGATTTGAAACAAACACCAAGATCTTGGTATGTGAAAATTGATTCTTTATTTTATGAGAAAGGTTTTATGAGAAGCAAAAATGATCCTAACTTGTAAATCAAGGAAGATGAAGGCGGGAATGTTGCTTTAATATATTTATATGTTGAGAATCTTATCATAAAGGAAATACATGTCAGTTGATTGAAGAAATTAAAATTTAGTTGTCACATGTATTTGAGATGAAGGATCTCGATGAATTGCATTATTGTTTAGGTCTTGAAGTTTGGAGGGAATCTGGTAAGAAACTAATCACACAAAGAAAATATAAAGGGAAATCCTTGAAAGGTTCAATATGATTGAATGTAAGGCAATATCTACTACTTTAGAACAAAATGTCAAATTGTGTAGTGATGATGGAACCAAAGAGGTGAATGGAAACTTTTATCATCAACTGGTGGGAAGTTTGAACTATCTCACCACTACCAAGGCGGATATAGCATATTCTATCAGCACACTTAGTCAGTTCATGGCTAAGCCTTGTGAAATCCACTGGAAAGCAACAAAGAAAGTCCTTCAATATCTAAAAGGAACACTAAATTTGGGTATTATGTATACTGATGAATTTGATGTTGAGTTGGCAGGTCATTCTAATTCTGACTATGGTGGAAATCTAGATGATAGGAAATCTACTACTGGATACATGTTCAATATCAGTTCAGGACTAATATGATGGAGCAGTAAGAAACATCCAACAGTTTCCTTGTCATCCACTGAAGCTGATTATAAAGCAATATGCAATGTTACCTTTGAAGCAATATGGCTTAGAAGAATAATTGAAGATGTTGGAGAAACACAACAAGAACCTACACTAATCAGACCTAACAATCAAAACACTGTCAAATTGACAAACAATCCTATATATCATGCAAGGACAAAGCACATTGACACACAACATCATTTTGTGAGAAAAAGTGCACATATTCACCAAGCCTCTTGGAAAGGCTAAATTTGAAATGTGTAGAAGTTGGTTGTGCATTGTAGAAAATCCAAATTATGTCGTAAGCCTAGCTGAGACTTAGACTAACAGGGCATTGCTCACTGTTTAGACGACGCGGATCACTGTTCAACAATCAACATAGTCGGCTAGTGTCAATAGATAATAAATATCATTTGGCGCAGTTATCGCTCGTCTGTAACTGAACATGTATATAAAATGACATGTTTAGTAATTAAAGGAAAAAGCTTCGAGTGTGGATTATGTTCTTTGATAACAAGGCAGTTCAAGATCGCTGACAATCGACTTCCACACGGATTATTTGGTCGAATCCCTCCTGAAGATCTTCTAAATATTCAACTTATTCTGTTTTAAATCCTTAAAGATGAGTGCAGATGTTGAAAAGCCTTTTGTAGCCACGGGAGGTCTTGGCGTTGGACTTGATCTTTCTTCATCGCAGCAGTCTAGCCAGGCACTAGTGCAGATCGAGTCGAAGTTATCTGAGAAATTGAAAACCATGGCCTTTCTTTCGACTCCAACGAGAATAGATGATGTTAAGTGGCAATCTGCCAAGGTGTGCTCTAATTATTTTATGAATTAAGTTCAAAGAATGTTTGAAATGGGATGAAATTTCTGTCTTAGCCAGCATTGATATGAGTACAGGTAGCGATGGCGGCTCAGGTCCAGAAAGACGAGAAAAAGGAAAGTTTCCTTACAAAGATGTCAAAGAACTTTCTGAACTCTACCAAATCTATGAAAGTCTTATGAATGATGCAAAATCCCTACTCATGATGTCCAAGCACAAAGCATTCGAGTTTGAAGAGGCTGAAGAGAAACCTGAAACGTTGTTGCATCAAGCGTCTCATGAAACCGCCTCCCTGAAACTCGACCTTCACGGGCTTCTCCACCACAGTGTTCCAAACGCAAAACAAAAACTGTCATCCACGCTTGTCAAGCTCGACCTTTCTAATAATGACCTAGATGTATGTTTATTTACAGGATGTTCTTTATTTGTAGTGGAGGAGGAATCTGTGTAAATATTCACAGGATTTAATTGTTTATTGTAGAGCTTCCCTGAATCTGTGACCAGTCTAGTGAATCTGATCCACCTGGACATCCAGTCAAATCAGCTTACATCGCTTCCGAATTCCATCGGGCATCTTGTGAAGCCTAAGATTTTCAATTTTTCTGGGAATAACCTTACTGTGCTTCCTGATAGCATTGCAAGTTACCGATAAATTATTCAAAATTTAGATGCACTTCCTAATTTTCATTATTTATTTTCTTTGTATTACAACCTGCCATGCATTAATCTTGCTACGACTCGCTAGGACATTAATCTTTTAAATTCAGAGAATTGGAAGCGTTGATGGCCAATTTCAACCAACTGACGTGGCTACCTAAGACCTTGGGGTTCGAATTATTGAACCTCCAGAAGCAGTGTGTTCATTCAAACAAGATCACACGTCTTCCATATTCAATCTCCCACATGATGTCTCTCCGCTTTCTGGATGTCCACATGAACAAGCTTCGAGACCTTCCAGAAGATCTCGAGAACTTGATGAATCTGGAATACCTGGACCTCAGCTGCAATTTTAACTATCTTGTGGCTCTCCCGAAATCGATTAGCGGTCTCATGACTATTATCGAGTTAAACCTCAGTTACAATCAAATTACTGCTCTACCGAACTCTATTGGTCGACTGGAAAAATTGCAGCGCCTGAAGCTGGAAGGGAATCCTGTGGTTGTACCCCCACCACAAGTAATAGATCAGAATGTGGACGCCATCAAGGAATACATGGCAGAGAGGCTGACAGTGAAGATAAGGGAGCTCAGTTTTTCATTTCTGCAACTGCTCGTCGTCGACGTGCTTCCTTCGCTACATAATATTCGTCATCGCATCTTGGCGCATTGTGACACGTCACCGTATTCCCCACCACGTGTGATATCTCAACTTATAAATCCTAAATGCGAAAGAAAACAACCTCTGTTCTTGAGGATATGATGTTTATAAGAGAGTGTCTTGGAGCATTTTATGTTTACATTGCCAGTTGGTCTGCTTGGTTTTTTTTTTAGTGTTTATGGCCATATCTAAGTTATAGTATTATATATTAAAAGATTTATCAAAAGGGGTTAAAGATGTCTTACTATAAGATTTGGAAATAATAGAAGGAATAATATCTTATTGTACCAACTTTTTTAGGTGGAGGGGATAACATCTTATTGTACCAATCACTTGGTCATCTTACGAGGAGACATTACAATTATAAAACTATTACCAGACAAATTATCAAATAACCAATAGTATCATGTGGAAAATCATGTCAATCAACCTATATCAACCACATTTTTTAATGTGCTCATTGTTTTACATATTCTTGTGACCCTGAATCAATTTATACATCCAATGATGCTATTTACACAATGAAATCAATTTATACATCTAATGATGCTATTTACACAATGAAATATTGCCCACAAAGGCAACTCAATTGACAATTTCCATGATAAAAAGTATGATGTAAACAATGAGATTCAAGGTTCAAATCCCCATTTGTCATACCAACAAAAAATGATAATTAGATTTTTAAAAAATAGGAAATTTTCATTTCAGAGACAATTATGTGCTTGAAAAACAATGGAAAAATGTCATTTCACCAACATTCATATCATCGGTTTCCATAGTAGTTGTGTAGTTGTGGAAAGAAAGTCAAAAATGTAAAACCTTCATAATTATTTTTTATTATCAAATTCGAACTTTCTAACTTAACAATATATATTTTACATTTATTTAAGGATGATATATCTATGATTGGATGATGATGATGTTGATAATGATGATGCTTCCTCCTCCAAATAAACTAATACTAAAGTTGGTTTACCAAGTGTATATGATTATTTCAAACATTATTTCTATACTCAAAAACATCAAGAGAAGTGTTTTGAAAACACCATAATTTTGATGAGTTAAAAGGTTAGAAAGGTTGATGGTGTCAAGTGTGTTTTGAAATCAAGATCTAATTTATTTCTATGCTCAAAAAACATCAAGAGAATTGTTTTGAAAACACCATAATTTTGATGAGTTAAAAGGTTAGGAAGGTTTATGGTGTCAAGTATCTTTTGAGATCAAGAAGTAATTTAGGTATATGTTTGAGAGTATAAGAGAAAGTGTTTTCATTCATAAATATCTTCATCCCATGGTGTTTTTGGAATTGATCAATGCACAATTCCACTATGGACATATTAATGTTTTTTTTCTTATTTTAACAATGTGTATTTTGTTTTTTACATTAAGTGCAACATAGATACTTTTGATTTATCTTCATTTCCCTTTTCCTCAATTCTATATCACATCAAAATTTGTTCCTAAATTTTGATGTAATAATATTTTTAATATTGTCCTTATTTTCCATTGATGTAATATATTTTTAGTATCATCCCTATTTTGAAATATGATGTCTTCCTTTATTTTCTAATGGTTTAGTCAATACTTGGCATTGTTATATTATTCGTGCTTGAGTTGAAGATTGTTTTGGTTAGAGTTTGAGGCAATTTTATGAAGTCATTTCACTATTGAACCATAATCCGATGTAAAATAGATGGTAAACATCAATTAAATGTTGAATATGAATCTCTTAAATATCACTTATATATCAAAAAAATGATGTCAAAAATTAAATCTTCAAATTAAAAATCGTACACAAACATTCATTTTTTATACATTAAACATCGGATAACCAAGATAAAACCAACACCAAATCAACAATGAAAACTTTGTTAAAATGACAATAAAATCCATGTTCATTCCACATATAATTGACACTCATATTGTAGCTTCAATAACAACTTGTATTTTCAATCATCAATCTAATGTTGTTCATGCAACACATAAATGAAACAATGTTTTAGTAAATATGAAACAGTGTTTTAGTAAATGTTAATTATTGAACTTAAAGAGGGATATTCTTAGCTAATATATTCATAACACCTAGAGCGTAAAATTTACTTAAAATGATTTGTAATTGTTAATAAAAATTCCATACCCAAATTTAGAATTACTATTATATAGAAAAGAGGAAATTGATGCTTCACTATATTCATTTCTAACATATGAACACTTCCTTCCAAACAACAGATTTCATCGGCATGTTTTCAATAACTACAAGCAACAACATAGTAATTTGCGACTAATAAAAGGTGATAAAGGGATATTCAACGGCAGTGATAATTTATATAGATTGTGAGTTAATGACAAGTAATGCAAAATATGGATTGGTTTTGTGAATGTGTAGTCTCTTCATGACTTTAATTAACATGAAGCCACATCAAAGAATTTATGTCTAGTACATGGTTATGTAAGAGATATGGATGGAGTAGGTCAAAATTTCATCTACAATATAAATGCATGTGATTAACATGAATTGTTAAATGTAAAGTTTTGAAGAATCTATTAATTGTTGAAATGATTATAAAGCATACAATCAAATCATATTATTGCTAATTTGAAAAGAATATTTAATGATATTATATGTCTAATTAATGAACTCTCTAATAACATTGGTAGAATTCAACAAACAATAATTTATAGAAATAAGAACAAGACAATATATGAAATGTAGAAAGGATATTATTGGTAACATTAAATTCTAAATGTAAGTACTAAATTGTAAAATAATTTCCTATATACCAAATATATTAAAATATATATTTCAATTTCTCATTTCTTATTATGGATTTTGATTTTTTTTCTCCCATTTTGTTAGCTCATGTTCATGTTTGTCATTAGTAGAATTCAACCAACAATAATTTATTAACATAAGAACAAGAAAATCTATGAAATGTAAAAAATATATTATTGATAACATTAAATTCTAAATATAAATACTAAATTATAAAATAATTTCCTATATCCCAAACATATTAAAATATATATTTCAACTTCTCATTTCTTATTAAGGATTTTGGTCCATTTTTCCTCCTATTTGATTAGCTCAGGTTTGTCAGGGATAAGTAAGATAATAGAAAAAAATGTTCAAACATACTATTGAATTCACTCTCTCAAAAATCATACATTTAATGATTTTAACATATATTTTTATTATGTGTTATTGCTTTGAAAAGTTAGCAATTTATAAATATAAACTAAGAATACTGAGGTTAAAAAAATAATTGTTACATAAGCTATTGTTATAAATTATGATAAAATCCACTTAATCTCTTAGGTGAATTGATAGAAAGTTATCATATGAAATGACTATTATAGGAAAAAAAGGTAGGGCTATGACATGACAAACAACTAAGGAGAAAATAGCAAAGAGAGAAATGTTTTGTACTTAATCATTTTCTTTGGAAAATTGTCCAATAAATTTAAATTATTGTTCAAGGTGATGAATATATCTCTCTTTCTTCCCAAAAATAAAAGTATAATCAGTGCTTAAAATATGTTTCAATATGGTGGGTTTTGATTCATTTTTTTCCTTCTAAATGTCATATTGTTAGTTGACATTGGTAGTTGAGATAATGCAAACAATGTCTAGACATATTTTTAAATTTACTCCTACTTAAACTATATTTTGTTTTTAGGATTTCAACATATTTTACATTCTTGTGAGTTTATAATGGAGAGAATGACAGCTTATGTATATAAAACTAAGAATCCTCAGGCTGATGAATAATTATTTCATAATTTATTTGATCAAAATATGATGAAAACAACGGGACTTATCAAATAGTTAAAAGGTGGCAAGCGACAATGAAAAAAATAAGAAAGAGGAAACAAAGAAATCAAACAGATAAAAGGTGGCCAGCGACAAAAAAAAAAAACGAAACAGGAAATAAAAAACGGCACGTGCTCAGTAATTTTTCAAAAAACAACACTAATAAAGTTATATTTTCATGAAGATTATGTGTATATCTTTCTAAGTTTCCCAAATAAATTTCTCCTTAAATAACATAAAATAAATAATATAAAATAAGTACATATTCATTGTTTTTGCATTTTTGACATAAATAATATAGATATATTTTAATAACAGATTTGTTAAACATCAAAAGGATCAAATATTTTGATATGCAAATATTTTTTAGAGGTTAAAACTTACAAAATAATTTGCACCTCAAGAGATTTAATCTCTCGATACATGATAAATGTGGTGCTCTTTATATATGTACTTGGAAACCATTACTAGAAATCATAAAAAACCAATAATTAATTAGAACTAAACAATACTTGGAAACCATTACTGGAAATCACAAAACCCAATAATTAATTTAAGCTAAGCAATACTTGGAAACCATTACTGGAAATGATAAAAAAACAATAATTAATTAAAGCTAAGAAATACTTGGAAACAATCTTGGAAACTATTACGGGAAATCATAAAAAGCCAATAATTAATTAAAGCTAAGTAATAATTGGAAACCATTAATGGAAATCATAAAATATCAATAATTAATTAAAGCTAAGCAATACTTGGAAACCATTAATGGAAATCATAAAATACCAATAATTAATTAAAGCTAAGCAATACTTGGAAACCATTAATGGAAATCATAAAAATCCAATAATTAATTAACACTAAGAAATACTTGGAAACCATCACTGAAAATCATAAAAAACAAATAATTAATTAAAACTAAGCAATACTTGGAAACTATCACTAGAAATCATAAAAATCAATAATAAATTAAAGCTAAGCAATACTTGGAAACCATTACTGGAAATCATAAGAAACCAATAATCAATTATAGCTAAGGAATGCTAGGAAACCATTACTGGAAATCATAAAAAACCAATAATTAATTTAAGCTAGCAATGCATGAAAACCATTAATGGAAATCATAAAAACCAATAATTAATTAAAACTATGCAATACATGGAAACCATTACTGGAAATCATAAAAACCCAATAATTAATTAACACTAAGCAATACTTGGAAACTATTACTGGAAATCATAAAAAACCAATAATTAACTCTCATAATATAGGTCCTTTAGAAATAATTTATGTCTCGTATCTTATTTAGTTCCAATAAATTAACTCCAATATTGTGCATTTACATCCAATTCCAACCTCAATCACAAAATATAAAAAATATATTTTAAATAACTTAATCCAAATTCATATATACAATTATTGAAGAAATATAATTCTCTTCATAAGACTCTCTAATCCGATAGGGTCATTCTTTTAATTATATAAAACAAACATAATACCTCTAAGAAACAACTTAATGCGATGAAGCTTAAAAAAATAAAAATAAAAATACATACTATTGGTATATTATTAATTATAATATTTTAGCCTCGTAAGAAATACATTGAAATAAAATTAAAAGACTATAATACAATTCATAATTTAAATAAATGGAAAAAGAAACATTAAAAAAAAATATTATTTCATAACAACCCTAATAATTTATTAAACCATAATTTCATATTAAATCAATATATTACATCAGTTATTCAATCCGCTTAAAATATCACTAATAATAGAATCTCCATTTTTTATTAAATCACTAATAATCTAAACCTCTCAATTCTATTAATATATTAATAAACTATTCAAGAAAATGTCTGTGGCTTACTAAATAATTTCATATTGATCAATTCCATAAACTCTCTCTCTCTCTCTCTCTCTCTCTCTCTCTCTCTCTCTATGTATATATATATATATAAGATTAGCTCTATGATACATCATTAATCTCCTCTTACATAATTGGCGTATCCCCTAAGGATGGACTCTCTTGGAAGTCCGAAACGTTGTGTTAAATAAACTCTATAAACAAGTTATTCCTCTATTATCTATAAAAATTCTCCTCACATGTATATATATATGTGTGTGTGTATAGATATATATCAATATATATATATATATATATATATATATATATATATATATATACATATATATATATATATATATACACACACACACACACATATATATATATACATACATACATACATATATCCAACAATCTTTACTAGATTTTAGACAAAATTAAAAGAAAAATATATGTCAATCAAAATGTAAAATAGTGATAATGTTTTAAAATGTTTTAGCTATAATAAATTAAAAAAAATTAATTGATTTCTTAATATATACTTATACCCATAGTTGACATTGAAATATTTTACTGAATATGCTCATTGATATATTTCACTTATAAACCACATTGTCTATACTAAAATATTATTCTTTTATTAATATATTTTTAAATGCATGCTAATATTTCTTTTTGTAAGTAAGAAAGTAATTCAAATGATGGTATTTACAATCAGAGTGGGGTGGCTCGAGCAAGTTTCTCTTACACCAGTTTTAGACTTTCCTTTTACAATAGTTACAAAAATCTCCTTCTTCTGGGTTGAAAGGAGAGATGGAGGTTTTGCTTTGCAATTCTACAAAAATTACCAAAATTGCCCTTTAATATGAGAGGGCAAGAACTATGAGTAACTGGGGGAAGCGAATCACAGAGAGTAGCATTGATGTCGAGAGTGCCATAGCCATGAGGAAAGTTCTAAAGACATGCAGAAATTATCATAAACATATTCATTAATCAATATCGTTTGAGGGATTGTCTTCCAACCTGATGGGCTTCTCTAGAAAGCTGCCAATAGGGGCGTCTATCACGGCCTAGTGATTGGTGGAGGCAGCTACTATCACTTTCTTGATACTTGGAGAGCCATCACCGTTTGCTTGCATGGTAGTGATACGACACTTGAGAAGAGTGTAATGTGGTGAGCCCCTCACGATGAAGTGTTGGTAGTGGATTGATTCCACATAGACAATCAATTTATCATTCATCTTGTCTAAATTTGCCTCCACTGCCTTAGTATTTTCATATTGTTCTTGCAATTCGAGTCCAAGAATGGTCTCGATCTTCCATGAGAGCTCAATGTTGTGACTGTATAAATTCTCCCTGGCAAGGGTAAGGCCTGCATCGGGTATCCACTCAAATTGAGTATCTAACGCTTTTGTAGTCACCCGCCTTCCTATGTTCTGCACCTAGAGCTCCAGATTATGAATCAGGTCTTGAGTTTTAGGGTTAACAGAGACAACATAATTGAGGTTTGTTCTTCTTGTCGATGCCAAATCTTCTGGAGGGCTACATACTTGGGTTGTCCCACATTGCGTTTTTGTGGTGATGGTCGCAGTGGGGGACAGAGGCTGAGCCACAATGAGAGGCCATGATATGGAAGGGAGGGGAATCATGAGGTAAAACCAAGGCAAAGGTGATGAAAGCAAAGGTCTGAGGGAGAAAAGAGAAGTGGGGAAGAGCGAGTGGGTTGGGGTATTTATAGGAGTGAGCGACTGAGGTGGGAGGCAAAGAGGAAGCCATGAATGACCCATTAATTGCGCCCAATACGAGGTACAACGATGTCATGAGAGAGCAATAAACAGTACTATTCAAGGGATCAGGTTGGCGGTGGTTATGAAATATCATTCCGATATGGGAATTTCCTACCTCATGTGAAGAATTGGGAATGTTGTAGTCAAAGGAATTCCTTATTAGGGGATGTGGGGATTATATTGTTCCTATTCTCGAGATTGACATGTGATCTCATTATTCAGAGTTACCCATACTTCTTTTTCAATGTTGTTTAATGCCTCACAATCCCAGCAGAGATTTCCATCCTCCAGGTCCCTCGAGGCAAGGGAGTGGATTCTCATGCTGCCAATTGTATCTTCATTTCCCAACCTGTCAGCCAAGGTGTTAGCCTTCCTTCTAACGACCTAGAAGTGGAGCCCACTCAACTCTCCGATTTGATGGCTGATGTGATGCAAGGTCTTGTTGAGCCTCTCATTTCTAGTGACCTTTGTGACAATCGGGCCTTATTGAAGCTTTTGACAAGCCTGGGTGGCGAGAGTTGAATCTCCTTCCACGATGAGTAGTCAGAATCCCTGGGCTTTGGCAATGTTGTGACCATGTTATACAACATGGATTTTAGTTGCATTGTTGGTATCTATGCCTAGGCTACCCACATATAACCATATTATCGCCCATTTTAATTTCCAAAACTTGCAGCTCCCAGATTTCGTAATGTCTAAAGTTTCCTCTACTACTTTAGTATTTTCAAACTGCTCTTACAATGTAAGTCCAAGAATTGTCTCGAGCTTCCATGAGAGCTCAATGGTGCGACTGTAAATTCTCCCTAGTATGGGTGAGGCTTGGATTGGGTATCCACTGAAATTGAGAATCTACTGCTTTTGTAGTCACCCTTCTTCTTATGTTCTACAGCCATAGCTCTAGATTATGAATCTAGTCTTAGGTTTCAAGGTCAATAGAGTAAAACTAATTTAGGGTTTTTCTTCTTGTCAATGCCTCAAATATTGTGTGGGGATGCATACTAGGGTTGTACCACATTGCGTTGTTGTGGTGACAACTGTAGTGGGGGACAGGGGCTGAGCCACGATGAGAGGCCATGATATGGAAGGGAGGGGAATCATGAAGTAAAACTAGGGTAGAGGTGATGATAGTAAAGGCCTAAGGGAGAAAAGAAAAGTGGGGTAGAGCGAGTGAGTTGGGGTATTCATAAGAGGATCGAGCGACTGAGGTTGGAGGGAAAGACACAACCATGAATGAGTCATTAAATGTGGCTGATACAAGGTACAATAGAGTAATGACAGAGCAAGAAAAAGTACTGGTCAAGGGATCAGGTTGGTGGTGGTTATGAAATATCATTATGATATGGAAATTTATTACCTCATGTGAAGAATCAGGAAGGCTGCAATCATAGGAATTCCTTATTAGTGGATGTGGGGATTATATCATTGTTATTATGCAAATTGACAAGTGATCTCATTATTTAGAGTTACCCGTACTTATATTTCAATGTTGTTTAATGCCTCACAATCTCAGCAGAGAGTTCCATCCTCCAGGTCCCTCGAGGCAAGAGAGTGGATCTTGTGTTGCCAATTGTACCTTGTGTTTCCAACCTATCAACCAGGATGTTAGCTTTCCTTCTAACGGCCTAGAAATGGAGCCCGCTCAGATCTCTGATATGCTGGATGATGTGATGCAAGGTATTGTTGAGCCTCTAGTGTCTCGTGACCTTGGTGAAAATTGTGCCTTGATGAAGCTTCTGATAGGCTTGGGTGGCGAAAGTTGAATCTCCTTCCACGATGAGCAGTTAGAATCCCTGGACTTTGGCAATGTCCAGACCATGTTCTAGAGCATGGATTTCAGCTGCATTTTTTGTATCTATGCCTAGGCTACCCACGTATAACCATATTATCTCTCCTTTTGAGTTGCTAAACCTGCAGCTCCTAGATTTCCTTTAGTAGCTCCATCATAATTTAATTTGAGGATGTCTTTATCCAGAGGATGCTAATGATAGGGAGCTTCCTGGTTTTTGAACACTAGAGTTATGTTATTCTGAGGGGTAGGGTTCATCTCGAGGAGTTCTAAGATCCTCATATCAGTAGGATGAAGAGGGTCACTAAAGATTGGAAATTTAGATATGGCAACAGATTCCCAGATTACCTATTTAATTGAGGTGATGATATTCTCTTATGCGTTTTTTTCTTCTCTTAAAATTTGTGTGTTTCACTCTTTCCATACTACCCAACATATCGTACCCGAGATAATGTTCCAGGCCCTATCAACTATTGGGTGTGAGGAAAATTAAGTTATCCAATTATCAAGAGTGTTGAGGATGGAATCCCTGCCCCTGTCATAAGATCTAGAAACAACCTCATCCCACTCCCAAATTTTGTTGGTGTAATCACAGTCATCTAGGAGATGATTTATTGTTTCTTCGCACTCTTCATAGAGAGGGCATCTTGAAGTTCCGTTGAATACTATTCTGCATGAATTGTCCCATGTTAATATCTTCCTCTGCATGGTTAGCCAAAGAAAAAGGGTGATTTTAGGCCATAATTGTCTACTCCATAGAGTTTTCCATATTTGTTGAGGCTATGATTAATCATGGTTTTCCATATAAGCATAGGCTTCTCTGAGATCGAGATGCCATGCTGAGTTTTTACCCCATCTAATCTTATCTTCTCCTTTGTCGATTTGGATTTGTCTTTCTTGAATGGTATTGGAAAAAGTGTTCCAATCAAATCCAATGGGTAGAGGTTCCCAATATTTGTCTTCGATCCATTCTCACCCTTTTTCCATTACGTTGTTAGGCTTCCATTAATGGGCCACCTTGTGCTTTCCTTTCTCTTTCATAACAGTGTGAAGAGAGGTGAACTAGTACTTGTTTAGGTCAGGGAGTTGCTACCATGAATGTTCCCAAAAAGGGTTTTTTTTTGCATTACTAATCTCCCAAAAGCCATGCTTTTGGATGATAGCCTTATACTCCCAAGATTGATTCCAAATCATCAAACCTTTAGTGTCACCTATAAGCCTGATGAGATCATTATTAGAGTGAGATGGTGCATATTTTTCCCTCCAACTGAGGCCCCAAGGGGTTTGTGGGTTGTTTAGCCAATGCCACTAGGTCTTCACCCCTAAGGCTTTTTGAAGAATATCTGGATCTCTTAGACCCAACCCTCCAACATTTTTTTTTATAGACATTCTCCCATTCTACAAGAGCCCATTTTTCTTAGTGTCTGAGGCCCTCCATAAAAATTTCCTTCGGATGCATTTGATGGCGTTGGTGATTGACTTAGCGGAGGCTAGAGCAAAAAACATATATAGAGGCATGGCCTGTGACATTGATTTGACCAAGACCTGTCTTCTTGCCAAAATAAGGGAGTGAAATGTCCAATTGGCAAGACTTTTGTTAGTTTTCTTGAGAAGGTCACCCCAGTTGGATTTTTTGAAATATTTGTTGGTTAGAGGGACTTCCAGATATCTGGAGGGGAGAGAAAATATTTGAAGTCCGAGTGTTCCAGTGATATTTATTTAAATGGAAATGAGAGTATTGAAGAGGAATAATTTATATTTTTTGAGGTTGATAGAAGTTCCTGAGGCATCCAAAGAACATCTGAGAATTTCTTTGAAAGAGAGAGCTTCCTTGACTTTGGTGATGGCCATTAACAAGGTATCATATACAAATTGTTGATGAGTTTAGAAGGGGGAATTATTATGAGCTTGAGGCCAATTAGGGAGTTTTAAGATTGGAAACCTTTAAGGATCTTTTCATGCCTTCGGCCATGATGAGAAAGAGTAAGGGAGATAGGGGGTCTCCCTGTCTTATGCCTTTGGAGGAGAAGAAAGGCTTGGAGGGGAATCCATTGAGAAAGATAAAGAAGTAGGTTCCAGAAACCATGGCCATAATCCAATTTATATAGTCTTGATTGAATCCAAATGTCATTTTTAGGACTTCCTTCATGTAATCCCAACTTATTTTATCAAAGGCCTTCAACATGTCGAGATGCATCATCATCTTAGGTTTCTTTTGAACTTTAAGTGAGTGAATTACTTCGTGAGATTGAATAATGTTGTCCATTATTTGTCTTCCCTCCACATAGCACAATTGGTTTGAGGATATAAGGAGGGGAAGGACATACTTGATCATGTTGGCTAGTAACTTTGAGATGATTTTGTAGATTACATTGCAAAGGGAAATTGGATGAAACTGATCTAGAGAATTGGCACCTTCTTCTTTAGGAATGATAGTAAGGAAGGTGGCATTGAGGGCTTTCAAAACAATTTTTTTGATTTTGGAGTCTTCCACCAGAGCATGAACTTCCTCTTTTAAGCAAGGCCAACAGGCTTTAGAGAAATCAATAGTGAAACCATCAGGTCCAAGGCATTTCCCATTGCATGGACATTATGACCTCCTCTACTTCTTGTATTGTTACTTTTCTTAGAAGCATTGTGATATGATCCTGGTCGAGGATTGCATGGATGTTGTGAGTGATTTCCCTGATTTCTCTGGTTCTGTCTACCCTGGGCTCCTTTAGGAAATTGTTGAATTATTCATTTAGTTCGTTTCTATATCCTCATGGGTATGTACAATGCTTCCTTCTTTAGATTTAAGGCCAAGGATTATGTTGTGTCTCCTATGTTCAATCATGGACCGATGGAAGAAGGAAAAATTACATTCACCACACTTAAGCCATCTAATTCAAGACTTTTTTTGCCAAAACATTTCCTCTTATAAGATTCTTTCTTCCCTTCACTTATGGAGGATTATTTCTTCCTGTTTCATTTGGTTAGGGATGCCATTGTTGATGATTCTTTGTTGGAGATTTTCCATACTTTGTTCCAGTTCTTTTTTGTCTTTAAAGATGTTATCAAAGGCATCTTTATTCCAGAATTTGCTTTTATTTTTTATGAACTTTAATTTTTGCTGGAATTGATATATTCTGGTACCTCATTGGGATGTTAGGCATTTCCACCATTCCTTCATATTTTCAATGAAGTCTGGATGTTCAATCTTGAACGATTCAAAATGGAAGGGCCGATTTTTGGGGCCATAGGAAATGTGCACTTTTAGTGCTATAGGCTAGTGATATGAACCCATTTGGGGGAGGATGTGAGCTTTAGTTTCCTAGGAGGTCATATAGATGGCTCCTAAGAGTAGAAAATGATCAAGTCTAGAAGAAATTCATCTCACTCAACCCCTTCTATTGTTCTAGGTGAAGGTGCCATTTATCGTTAGGATATCAATCAGACTTAGCTTGTCAGTTTGTGCTTGGAAGAATTATAAGTCTTTGTCCAAGTTGTGAATCCCACCTTTTTTTCATCAAGATTTAGGACTATATTAAAATCCCCTGCAATGATCTTGTAGGGTAGGGGTATGGTCTCAAGTATCATTCTAACCATTTATAGTATTTGGATTCTCTCATCTGCCTTGTGTGGAGTGTATATGTTTGTAACACATGTGCTATCATTGGAACCAAGGATATTTAGAACTATAGTGATGGAGTTCCTTGTCATTACAGATGAGGATAGCTTATAAAATGAGTTTTTCCATAGTATCAAATGCCCGCCTGCAGTGCCAATTGTTGAATTAGTGATGTAGATATAGTTTTTGAAGAAATTATTCTAAAGAGAATTGAGGTTATCTATGGAAATATTAGTCTTGTAAATGAGAAAAAAGTCACGATTGTCTGTAATGAGCCTGTGTTTTAAGATATATTTTTCTCCTAAACCATTTAGGCCTCTTATATTCCATGAGATACAATTCATTAATAAATATGTGGGGTTAGAGTGAGAGATTTTACCTTACCCTGATTAAGAAGTCTTGATCCAAGTTCCTGGAGGAGCTGACCTATGGTTTTACTTCCTCTTTTTTATGTTGGGACCTTTGGAGTTGTGTTGCTCGACTATAGTATTTCTTTGTGTTCTAGGTCCTCTGGGATTTTCTAGACGTGCGTTGTTTTAGTTCTTCTTGTAAAAGGTATGCTCCTTCTATTATTTTTATGTGCTCTGCTGATATGGCTACCAATCCATTTATTTTTCATTCTTCTACTATGGAGATTAAATCAACTCCTTCAAGGGCCTCCTCTATTGGGTTTTCTTTAGTGGAAGTTTTTGTCATTAGTAGTTCCATGTCGGTGTCCTCTAGAATGTGGTCTTCCTATGCTTGAAAATGCTCGAAGTGATCCTCTAGTTGTGTCTAATTTGCTGAGTTTTAGATTCTCCTTTGATTTTCTTCATCATTCTTGAAATCTAATATTGGTTCTTATTGGTCTTCCTATAGGGCTTCATACTTGATTTTGCTAGCTACTTGATATTGGCCTTGTTTCCCTTGAGTCTTCCTATTCTACCTATTTTTAGGTCCCAATTTGGTTAAACCTTGTTCATATGATTTATTTTGGGCTTGAATGTTTCTTTGTTGAGCCTTGTTTAGGGGGCATTCTCTGAATAGGATCCCATGTTCATGGAAGTTCCTGCATCTAAATGTTGTATGCTCATAGTCAATATTTTGGAGCCAAGCGTCATCTTTGAAGACTAAATTGATTGCCTTCAGTAGGGCACCTGTGACATCAATGATGTTGGATTGATGAGGCCTGGCCCAGGTTCAGAGTTAATTAGCTAAACAAATCCCTATACTACTGGCCCTTTTGGCAATAGCCCGCGGAGCATGGACTAAGGTCTCACCCAAAGCAGTGTGGGGGGATGCTAGAACCAAGTTTCCGCACCCTTGAGATGTCTAAGGGGTCGATTTAGTCCAACTGTGAATACCTTCGCGCAGGTCACTTCACACACTTTCCTGACTTGTGAGGCCTTCACACTCTATTATACTTTCTTTTGCGCAACCCTAATTAGGGGTTGAGGTGATTCTGCGTTGCTAAGGTAGTCATCTACGCTCTTTCCCTAAATTACACTATGGGTCTTACTTATCTTCATATAAATGTTAGTTAACTTCGCATAAATAGATACGTGTCTTATATTCCCTTGTTCAACACATTCATAAAAGTTTGCACAACAATTAAATAGCAAACTTGTAATTCATACCCAATATACTTCAATGCATAAAATAGGAAAAAGACACATAGAATTATAGGAAACTTCTCTTTACTATTTTCTCCAACAGTTACAGACTCAACTCTCCCTGCGCACTTAGCTGCAGGGGTCTGCGTACTCAGCTATGGACTACTAGGCCTCTGTGCACTCAGTTGCAGAGCCTTCTCCTACTCTACGACCCAAAGACACAACTTTACACTTCTACTCAGACTCAATGCTTCATATTTTCTTAGATTCTTAGATCTAATTAGCTATCTCTACAACTTAAAGCCTCACTTTATTTATACAATCCCATGGTTTTCATACCATGGGTAGAACTCTCAAGCCGAAATCACATTACAAAAGTAAGGGCGGACAAGCTTGTGAGTCAATTACAACTTTGCGCTCTACGCCCATACCTCGCGGAGTCTTTACATCGGACATACTCAAAACTTGGGCTTTAAGCCCCAAAACTTGCCTTGGGGGATCTTGTGCCCAACAGGCCCCCAACACAAACATTGTGACTCGCCCTCGAATCACTCTGTCGGTGAGGATATATTCGCGCAGAGACCTCCCAACTCTGCTTGGATTGCTGCGAGGTCGACAGTCCACTGAGCAGGTGCCTACTATATCTCTGGGACACACTGCTCAGAGACTGCGGTATCTGAACTACTTCCCTCTGTCCACTCCTAAATCCCCTGCATCTATGCGAGCTTACCTTCAATTGATTTTGTAATAATGAAGGCTTCATCAATCCATGGTTGGACGGGCGCCTTCAATCATATTGTTGTTGTAGCTCACATGACTTTGTCTCTAACCGCTGTATTTTCGGGTCCTCTTGTAGAGCGGTGAGAACCTCGAATGATTCTTCCAACATTTTGGTGCAATCCCTCACTGCATTGCTGATCTCTTCTATACTCGTGGTGATGGCATTGGTGCATTGTTTCCTCACTTCTGGAGGAGTTGAAGGCTACGTCTTCAACCATAGCTGATCCAAATGGATCCAAGAACACTCTCTAAGTCTTGAAACCTCTTAAAATCACACCAAAGATCAAAAGAATCGCACATGAAGAACCCTTAAAATGGCGGAAAAACACTATCGGGAGGCCAAAAGCATGTGAAAATAGTGAAAAACAGATTATCAGAGGACTGAACAAATGAATGCATAGTATCCGTCAAATCTGGCCAATCAATGGTCCAGATCTGAACGGTAGATCGCAATCAGTGGTGGCAATCAGCAGATATCGGCGCAGACTATATAACACTTACGACAGTGACTGGCGGTGTTAACTAGGACCATCGATCGAGCGCGCAGATCAATGACCCATGTTGCATTGCAGGATTGCTATTAGATATTACAAGAGCGCTCACAACGACCTGGGGTTATTGCAATGTGAGATTGCGATCAATCACATTGCGATATTGCAATCAAGGCTACACAGATGAGTGGGCATATACACGCACATCTACGATCCGATGAACTGGGCCTGACGGTTATATAAATATTATTTCATAAGATTTGAGATTAGTAGAAAAGACATTTTTTTATGTATTTTGCGTATTTCGTTTATTAAATGAAATACAAGGAGTGAAGCACTGATGCGATAATCCAGACCCGAAAGGGTTCCTTAAGGCTATTATATATTATTTCAGATCTTCCATGAGACTTTTCTTACGTTATTTTCACAATTTTAACGTATTTCAAAAATACAAAGGGGAATCTTGGAGCAAGGTCGAAGTGTTATGGACATTTTTGGGCACTACAACCCCAATCATAAATGTCCATAAACTGAGGGTGCCTAAGTCCCTAAAAGTGTTGCTTCACTACCTAAAGGAACAAGGTCAGCTGATTACATCATCTCCCAGAAGTTCTCTACTAAAAACTGCTCATAAATGGTCAAAACTAGACCATACTGAATACCCAGTGCAGAGGGTGCGATGCATATCACCTTCCCAGTGGAAAGGGTGCGATGCATACTGAATGGCCCATCTGTAGGGTGCGATGATTGGGAATGGACAAATGGAAGGGATAAATTACGAGGTGAAAGATCATGGAATCTTCCAAGAGCTTCCCCTTTGACACTTGCCTCTCTGTTTTCAACCAGGGATGAGTAAGAGATCATCATTCTCCAAGTGGAATCAAAAACTATCAGAGAGAGGACACTAATAAAGACCCCAGAAGATGACTCAACCCCCTACAATCATCTATATATGGATCCCTCATCCCAGAGATCCAGAGGCTAGAATCTTGTAACCTGTAGAGAAGTGTTGTTGGTTTTCTGGTGTAATTTCATAGTGTTGGGTGATCTAAGCTTTACTTTAGGTGAAGAAGGGCTTTCTTGCTAGAGGATGATGCTGGGTCAGAACATATGGTTGTAATCCTCTTGCTACTTTTGATCTTAATAAAGTTATTCAAGTTTTCCTCCATTTAATTCTTGTATGTTTCATTATATATGTTTGTGATGGTTAACACATATCTGGTCCTGTGTTATTATGATGATAGGATCTTTGTTTCTCGATAGTGTATTTGCTGCTGAGTCCACGTGCTCTTTGAGCGGGGCAGACAAAAGAAGCGGCAATGCTTTATCAGGGAGAGAGCAATCAAACAAGGGAATCAAGCGCAAGATAAGTTGGTCTCCTTTGTTCCCACTCTTATCTATTTTCATAAAGGAAAGCGAAAGTAGACTTTACTTGTTTGTTTCTAAGATAGCTACTAGTCTTAGTGGGAATAGCAGCATCTGAGTGGACACTATTCCCAGTAACAAAATGGCGACTCCACTGGAGAGCGACTAGATTGTTTGTTAGGCTATCTTTGTTTCTTTTATAAACTTACAGATGGAGCCTGAAGCCAAGCCAGCTAGCCTTCCAACTGCATTTTTTATACAAATGTAAAGTAGATCAATGCTACTTCAGTCTATCTCCGAGTTTTTTTTATGAATTAAACAATCGATCTGCAAACATTCTAATTTCCCTAAGTTGTGGCTCTAGTAACCTCCTTAGATCAACCCCTGTGATTTACATATACTGAACATCACTTACTCGGCCTAAATCCATGAACTAAATTGCAAATTGTGAGTAAAAAACTATTTAAAGTCTCACACTGGTACCATCGTACCCTGCCTTCAAGGAAGTTTGTATGCATCGCACTTCCCGAGTGCAGTAGGTGCGTTGCATACTAAATTCACTGTGTGACAGGTGCAATGGTCAGAGAAGGTTAGCTTTACCTTCAAACTTTGGTTTTTTCCTCACTATTTTCAGTCCTATTCAGGAGTTTTGTCTGTGGTCAGTGTATCTCTGTGAAAACCCCCTTCTCTTACATGATTCTGCCTTAATACGCAAAGAACTGTAAGTGTTTTTATGTATTATGTGCCATTTTCAGTTCTCTTTTGCAAAGAAGTAGCATAGTCGAACTATCATTTCTAGATTTGAAAGTGTCGTAGCTGTTGTTTTTAGTCATAGAAGACAATCCCATTGTTCTTGATATTCGATTATACAGTTACTATTGTATATGATTTGAATTAGCTGTTTTTAAAGTGTCGAAAAGAAATTTTCATTTCGAAATCATAAAGTGTCTCTCTTACCTTCACTTCATTTTGAAAAGAAATTTGTTGAGTATTGTCACTTTGAAAATAATTCATATTTGCACTTAGCTTTCTTATCGTCATTCATACATTAAGAAGGCTGAAAATAAATACATGCATGTGCATTTGCATTTA
>APFE030311877.1:0-15570 GCA_000404065.3 Pinus taeda | reverse complement strand
TTCTTGATTCCACTTGGAGACTAATGATCTCTTACTCATCCCTGGTTGAAAACAGAGAGGCAAGTGTCAGAGGGGAAGCTTCTGGAAGATTCCATGATCTTCCACCTCGCAAATTTTCCTTGCCACTTGTCCATTCCCGACCATCACACCCTACAGAGGGGCCATTCAGTATGCATCGCACCCTTTACACTGGGAAGGTGATATGCATCGCACCCTCTGCACTGGTCATATCACCATTGGTTCGTCACACCATCCATCTTTGGGTTTAACGCTACCAATCCATCGTCAGTGTCGCTGATATGTTCAAGAGAAGTCATTCAGACAATTCGCCTGTGTCTCACCCACTGCAATACATTCATGCTCTATTCTTTCATGATCGCCACACTGAACCCTATATCGTCAGATCGTTTTCACCTCCAAAATCATTTTCTTCGTTACGTTTCGTAGATGTGGGATTCATTAAGGCCCTCCTATGACGGGTCACTTCTTGTCTACATCAGCTCATTATCCAAGAAGTTGACCTAGGGACAACCCTTTCAGTACTTTGAAGCTTGCATGCCTCAATGGCAAGTTTCTCACTTTCGGTAATAGGTTTACATTAATGGCCTTCGACCGAGAGATTTTGCGTGGTGTTCAATGCCAAATCCTTTTTCACACCACGTGAATTGTACTGTAGTACCTTGAGGGTCATTTTCATTATTGGTGATTCCTCTCGCGCCTGTTAACAGCTTACATCGTTGGCTGGTAATCAAGTGATGTCTTTCCATGTTCGAATCCAGAACATTTTTCACATGGATCGACTTGTACTCTGTGTGAAGATTGAACGAGTTTTGAAGACCCTGGATCTAGTTTCATCCATCTGGGCTGCGATATATTCAAGGATGTAAAGACATCAAATGTACATCATTGCCAAACAGATGATCATCCAAATCAAAGGATGATGAGTCCGAATCATCATTCTACCACACAAACGGTTGTCTGTCCTATGTACATGAAAAATGAATTTATAAATCTGAGCATGGGAATGCCCGCGTCAGCTAGATCATGAAAAAAATGTTTTCAATATAATGTATTGTATTGTATCTTATTACAGGTCACCTCCCAGCTCGAAAAAACTTTGGATCCTCATGGTAAAGCATTTCACCCGACATCAAAAAGATTAGCGACCTCATGCTTTAGGGGGCAACTGTTACAGAAATTTTTGGGCACTATAACCCCAATCATAAATTTCCATAAACTGAGGGTTCCTAAGTCCCTAAAAGTGTTGCTTCACTGCCTAAAGGAACAAGGTCAGCTGATTACATCATCTCCCAGAAGTTCTCCACTAAAAACTGTTCAGAAATGGTCAAAACTGGACCATACTGAATACCCAGTGCAGAGGCTGTGATGCATATCACCTTCCCAGTGTAAAGGGTGCAATGCATACTGAATGGCCCCTCTATAGGGTGCGATGGTCGGGAATGGAGAAATGGCAGGGACAAATTGCGAGGTCGAAGATCATGGAATCTTCCACAAGCTTCCCCTTTGACACTTGCCTCTCTGGTTTCAACCAGGGATGAATAAGAGATCATCATTCTCCAAGTGGAATCAAGAACTATCAGAGAGAGGACACTAATCAAGACCCCTGAATATGACTCACCCCCCTACAATCATCTATATATGGATCCCTCATCACAGAGATCCATAGGTGGAACCTTGTATCTTGTAAAGAAGTGATGTTGGTTTTCTGGTGTAATTTCATAGTGTTCGGTGATCTAAGCTTTACTTGAGGTGAAGAAGGGCTTTCTTGCTGGAGGATGATGCTGGGCCAGAACATATGGTTGTAATCCTCTTGCTACTTTTGATCTTAATAAAGCTATTCAAGTTTTCCTCCATATTCTTGTATGTTTCATTATATATGCATTTGTATGGTTAACACATATCTGGTCCTGTGTTATTTATGAATAGAGATCTTTGTTCTTCGATAGTAGTATGTTGCTATGATTCCATAGGTGCTCTTTGAAGCTGGGCAGACAAAGAAGAAGCGGCAAAGCTCTATCAGGAAGGAGAGGAATCAAACAAGGAAATCAAGCGCAAGACTAAGGTTGGTGTCCTTTGTTCCACTCTTATCTATTTTCATAAAGGAAAGCAAAAGTAGACTTTACTTGTTTCTTTCTAAGATAAATACCAGTCTTAGTGGGAATAGCAGCATCCGAGTGGACACTATTCCTGGTAACAGAAGCGACTTGCGATAGCGATTGAGGACAGACCTGATAGAGGAATAAACCATATTTAAGGACTTTTGAAGTCTGAAATGAACTATGTTTTGGTGGAATTTCACAGTCGCGAACGCATTTTCTTATGTTAGTAGAAAACAACTCCATTTTGGATTCCAAAGGATCTCAAAGGAACGAGGCACTCTAATGTTGCAGAATAGATGGCCACCTCTCCTTTAGGCATTATGTAATGATTGTGTAACGCTAAAAGAAGGATTCAAGCGGGCAAAGGCTGGGAGACAGAAAGCCGAGGAGGAGAAATTAACAGGCAACCCATATTGGCTTTAGATTCATAGACATAGAGCAAACAGTGGCAGGCAATATTGCAGGCAGTGCTGAGATAGAGCAAAGACAAAGATAAAGAGCGTTGAGGGAGTTTGTGTACTCAGAGAGTCTTTAGAGGTTCAAGCAAAGCTCTTGTTGTTTTTTTTGTTGCGCGTGAGGCTCAAATTGAGCTCACTATTGTAAAACTCTGTTTTGAAGACATAATAGAGGGGCCACCATTGAAGGCTGGACCAGGAGATGTAGCCCAGGAGTATTGGGTGAACGACTCATTAAATTTGTGTTATGTGTTGTCTATTATGTTTTGTTTAATGCTTCATTATCTATGCATTTCGCAATCTTATCGATCCATTGCATAAAATAACAGAGACAAATCCATGCACATGAGTCTATAATGCCTTATTAATTGTCTTAGAACTCATTATCAGATCAGCAACTCTATTATTTGGAGGTCCAGCTCCAACTAAACCTTGGCCATCTCATCTCGCGCATCACACACCCCTACCGCTAACCTCTGAATGCACGTCTTTGTTGATGACTCTACTGGGATGGCCAACGCAGGCACCATCTGGAAGGCTTCTTTAGTACCTGCACTATCTACCTGTTCTAGGTGGGCACATGGCAACTCAATTCTCAAATGACCAAGTATTGTTTGCAGGGTAGTCCTTTGTAATTTATAGTGCATTTTGAATTTGAATTCGACTGTTCCCCCCAAATCCGGTCCATTAATGCTCCCTTGGTGGCCTATTTTCCCAAATCTAGCCCATAAAGCTCACCTTAAATCCCTGCCGCCTACTCCATTTGGTCTCAAACCAAGTATCACATCGTGAATAGTGATTATAATGATTACTTTCCAGCCAACCCGCATGGTAGCGTAGTTAGCCTTGCCCTGTGACACTGTGCTCCTGTGCGCAACCCTGACATTGCGTAGCTCTTGGGAAAAGTAATTTATAGTCCCAGGCCTCCTTTCAACTGCCTGGAGTGCTAAGACTATGCTTCCCATGGCTAGTCAGGTGGTCACGCCACCTACATATAGATTTACCCAATCATCACGCATTTTACCATTTGCATCGCACCACCATTTGTGATACTTTTAGTAATACGTAGTCCAATCCAGGGCATCAAACTAATCAACTCTCAACGATGGTCTTCAAATTTATCAATGCAATTATGCGCATCCCGTTTTATCCCCATAGTTCTTTTATCAAGAAAATCCCTTTTCATTCCTCCCTCTAGCTTCTTGACTTCTTCTTCCGCCATGGCACTTTTCTCCCTCAAAAGAAATTTTGCATTCAAGAGTTCTTGGAGCCCAAGATTAGCCGACTAGATCTCTTCATCAATTCCCAAGCGCTCTTCTTCTTCCAGCTGCATGATCCCTTCTTTCAAGGCTCTGCAATATGTCGTATCCGTGGGCGCTGCTATGCACAGGCTAGGCATGATATACTTCATCGTTATTTCAGTTCTTGCTTCATAAACCACCCTAGAAGGTGTCCCTTTGGCTAGTTTCTTGCACTTCCTTATAAGCCCATAGTACTTCTGGTATGTGGAGGTCCCAATCCCTTCGCTGCGCATTACATACCTTGTTCAGTGCTCTGCACACTTCGTGAAAGGCTTCTGCATGAGCAACTGTCTACGCACTCATTCTTTCCACACTCTATTATTCCATCTTGAGGAGCCGTTAGCACATTCCCGCCCACCCTGCCAAACACATGGTTATTGTCCATATTTCCCATTGCGAAGTTCACGTGCATATATGTAGGTGGTTTACCATAGGTCTATACCCATCTGGACAGATGCGTAGTGGACCATCCTAGCCATTGTATCGAGCTTTTGGCCACCCCATATGCTTCCCAAACCATGTGTCTACATCCTCCTACATGCATGCTAATCATCAAAGTTTCCTTTGTGAATACCCCACCACCTCGTGGGCGTAGCACGCAGTACCCAATTCAAGGCTTCGAATCATTGTTTTTCTAGCACCTCTCTTTCGAATCTGTTCAGGAAAGTATCTACCTCTCCTAATCCATCATAAGTAGGTAAATCTCTTGTTTCTGTTGATACACAACATAATGATCTTGTCATCATATTACAGTTTAACGTGGTTACCTTATGTAACCTGTTCTACCACCACTCTATCTCCTCATCCAAATCTGAAGTATAGGAGCTTTCACGCTCCCATGAAATTCATCCATCTACAGTGGGATTTACCCAGTCTTTCTCTCACGTGGTTATCTTGTAGATGCATTCCAAATCGTCTTCACTTTCATAATTACACACTGGCTCAGTGTAGCGTGATTCCCCAACAGGGTCCAATGGTATTACTACGCGCAAAGATTTCTTTTCAAAAATCATCTTGTGCTTTTTCAAATTAATCACCCCATTCATATCAGTGGCCCAATAAATTCCTAAGAGTGTAGGGTAGGAATTTCTGCCATCAACGGTCTCTATCACTTCAAAGTTTGCTAGCGTGCTCTCTCCCTCAATATCCATAGTGATTCCCTGCAATCGCCCCAGGGGTATTATCTTCTGTTGGTTGTTTTTCCGACATCTCTCTTTCAAATCTATTCAGGAAAGTATCTACCTCTCCTAATCCATCGTAAGTAGGTAAATCTCTCATTTATGTTGATACACAATGCAATGATCTTGTCATCATATTACAGTTTAACATGATTACCTTATGTAACCTGTTCTGCGTCGCTCTATCTCCTCATCCAAATCTGAAGTACAGGATATTTCACTCTCCCATGAAATTCGTCCATCTAAAGTGGGATTTACCCAGCCTTGCTCTTGCGCGGTTATCTTGTAGATGCAGTCCAAATCGTCGTCACTTTCATAATCGCACACTAGCTCTGTGTAGTGTGATCCCCCAATAGGGTCCAACGGTATTACTATGCGCAAAGATTTCTTTTTGAAAATCATCTTGCACTTTAATCACCCCATTCATGTCAGTGGCCCAATCAATTCCTAAGAGCACGGGGTAGGGATTGCTACCATCAACAGTCTCTATCACTTCAAAGTTTGCTAGCGTGCTCTCTCCCTCAATATCCATAGTGATTCCCTGTAATCACCCTAGGGGTATTTTCTTCTGTTGTTTGGCCATGCACAGCTAAATAGGAGACCATTGCACCATAGGCCTCCCCATGCACTCCCATGTCTACTTCGACAGAACATTCGCATCCGACCCTAAATCCAAAATTACTTGGTCCATTTCATATTCCCCAATCTACACGGTTAACCTCATTTTTCTTCCTTTTCTTATCTTGTGTTTTCCAATCTTTTAGACTACACATGGTTCTCCTTGTGTGGTCCCTGTGCATCTATTAATGAGTTCCTGTAATCCCTTTACAGCCTTACTTTCATGTAGTAGCTTCATGCATGTTTCCAGGAACATTGTGA
Organism: Pinus taeda; assembly: GCA_000404065.3. Taxonomy (NCBI): domain Eukaryota; kingdom Viridiplantae; phylum Streptophyta; class Pinopsida; order Pinales; family Pinaceae; genus Pinus; species Pinus taeda. Next base: position 9,637 of record APFE030311877.1, on the reverse strand, counting down.
GAATCAATGGGTCCATCTCCCACTCCGGTCTATCTTTGCTACTTGAAGTGGAGGCATCAACGAAGATCTTCTTAGCTTCCATAAAGGTTTCTCAAGTGCGCTCCAAATAAAACTCTGCTTCTTTCGTCAAATCTTTGCAAACCCAAGTACTTTCTTTGGGTTATTTTCCTTTATCATCTCCCATCATAATTCTACATTCACATTTGGATTGTCCTCGCATAACTTAGACCTCATCATTTGCAAGTTCTGAGTCAGGGGAGGTGGTAGTGCTCCCTTGATGTGTAGCCTAGCTATCAGCATAGGATAATCCTCCATCTCATGATTAAACAAAGTACAATACAGACATGATGGACACATCAGATTTGTACAATCGCGGGCATAATGTCCTAGCTCTTCGTAATTGTAGCATATCAATTGTATGCGACCTCTCCTAGGTCCTACTCCACCTCGGCCTCGTCCGTGCCTTTGGAACCCAGTTCGTGGCATCCTTGCACCTTAGTCTAGGTACCACATTTCGGCCTGAACCTTGTAGGTTGAGTTCTATCCATCATTAGCTCATAACTTCTACATGTGCGCTCATCGTGTCCCACCGATCTATAGAAATTACAGAACAATTGTTGCAAGTTGTGCATGTACTTTTGCAACAAATGGCAGTTGTGTGTAGCATGCTTTCCTCCTATTTGATAAATTGCACACCATAAAGTAGGCACACACTTGGTCCTGCTTATGTTTCTAGTCTTAACGGCATCGGTCCCCCTCCCATGAGGTAATTCTTAAATATTGGGCAGTGGTCTTTATCATGACCCTGACCTTTGCATTTCACACACCACACATCTTCGCATGCTTTTTGTTGGACTATTTTGTCCTATTTTAGACTCTGCATGTCAAGGCATAAGTTTTGGGGTCTTGTTATCCGGGAATAGTGTCTACTCGGATGCTTCTATTCCCACTAATATGGGTGGCTATCTTAGAAACAAACAATCAAATTCTACTATTGATTCCTTTTATGAAAATAGATGAGAAGAGGACCAAGAGGGCCAGCCTGAGTCTTGCGCTTGATTTCCTCTCTTTCTTGATAGAGTTTCCCCGCTTCTCCTTTGTCTGCCCAGCTTCAAAAGAACTTGTGGAATCACAGTAACATACTACTATGCAAGAAACAAGGATATAAATTCATAAATAATGAAGGATCAAATGTGCATTAACCATATACCTGCATATATAAACAAGTACACAAGAATATGGAAGGAAATAAGAATAGCTTTATTCAGATGAAAAGTAGTAAGAAGATTACAACCATGTGCTCTGACCCAGCATCATCCTCCGGTTAAGAAGCCCTTCTTCACCTCAAGCAAAGCTAGATCACCCAACACTGTGAATGTACACCAAAATAGCAACAACAATTCTCTATAAGATACAAAATTCCAGCCTCTGGATCTCTGTGATGAGGGATCCATATATAGATGATTACAGAGAGGTGAGTCATCTTTTGGGATCTTGATTAGTGTCTTCTCTCTGACAGTTCCTTCTTCGACCTGGAGAATGATGATCTCTTACTCATCCCTGGTCGAAAATGGAGAGGCAAGTGTCAGAGGGGAAGCTTCTGGAAGATTCCATGATCTTCCACCTCACATTTTTGTTCCTGCCATTTGTCCATTCTCGACCATCGCACCCTACAGAGGAGCAAATCAGTATGCATCGCACCTTGTACATTGGGAAGGTGATATGCATCGCACCCTCTGCATTAGCTTTCAGTATGGTCCAAATTTGACCATTTATGAGCAGTTTTCAGTGCAGAACTTTTGGGAGATGATGTAGTGAGTTGACCTTGTTCCTTTAGCTAGTGAAGCAACACTTTTAGGGACTTAAGAGCCCTTAGTTTATGGACATTTGTGATTGGGGTTGAAGTGCCCAAAAATGTCTATAACAGTTGCCCCCTAAAGCATGAGGTCATTAATCTTTTTTGATGTCGGGTGAAATGCTTTACTATGAGGATCCGATGTTTTTTGGAGTTCGGAGGTGACCTGTAATAAGATACAATACAATACATTATTTTGACAACATTTTTTCATGATCTAGTTGAGGCAAGCATTCCCATGCTTAGCTTTATAAATTCATTTTTCATGTACATAGGACAGACGATTGTCTATGTGACAGACTGATGATATGGACACATTATCCTTTGATTTGGATGATCATCTGTTCGGTAATGATGTACACTGGATGTTTTTATATTCCTGAATATATCGCAACTCGGATGGATGAAACTAGATCCGGGGTCTTCAAAACTCGTTCAATCTTCACTCGGAGTACAAGTCGATCGATGTGAAAAATGTTCTGAAGTCAAACATGGAAAGACATCGCCTGATTACCAGCCAATGATGTAAGCTGTTAACAGGCACGAGAGTAATCACCAATAATGACAATGACCCTCAAGGTACTACAGTAAAATTTACATGGTGTGAAAAGGGACTTGGCATCGAACACCACGTAAAATCTCTCAGTCGAAGGCCATTGATGTAAACTTGTCGCCGAAAGTGAGAAGCTTGCCATTGAGGCATGCAAGCTTCAAAGTACTGAAAGGGTTGTTCCTAAGTCAACTTCTTAGATAATGAGTTGATGTTGACGAGAAGCGACCCATCGCAGGAGGGCCTTAATGAATCCCACATCAATGACACGGAATGAAGTAAATGATTTGGAGGTGAAAACAAATTGACGATACAGGGTTCAGGGTGATGGTCATAAAGGAATGAAGCATGAATGTATTGCAGTGGGTGAGACACAGGTGAATTGTTTGAATGACTTCTCTTGAACATATCAGCGACACTGACGATGGATTGGTAGCGTTAACCCTAAATATGGATGGTGTGATGGACCAATGCTGATGACCAGTGAACGAAACAACCCAACCAGACATGGATGCGGAAGGAAAGTGTCATGTTCAAGAGCGACTTGTTACCAATAAAGTTTCTTCTTGCTTTCTTCCCAATTTTCCCTAGTCATTGCTGACTAGTACCTCTTTATTTTTGTCAAGATTGAGGAGGATAACATATGATTGTTCTATAATCCGCCCTTCGGGCGAACCTGTCGCTATATTTTAGCGAGCCTAGCGACAGTGAAACTCATTCTCGTCCATTTGGATGAGTTTGTTGCTATTCAGTTTTAATGATTTTAACGACAAAGATAACTCGATCTCTTTCAATTTTAGAGAGTCTGAAAGAAATGGAAAGAAGAATCCAAAGATTCGTTTTCGTTGTATAATCCCTTAAGTCCGAAAAAGCGTAAAATAATACAAAAGGGATGAATTTTCTATAGTTTTAACGAGCCGAACGAGACAAGCGCTCGATATTTTTGTGTAATAATCCTTCAAGTCCTAAAAGATTAAAATCTAGAGGAGGGATAGCACTTCTGATGCCTTTTAACGAGCCGGAGAGGCCAATCGCTCAACAATCTTTTCATATTTTACGAGTCAGGTGAAAAGAGCTTAAAGAAGACTTGTTTTCGAGGAACAAGTGATGGTTTTGGGTAGTAGCTGATTCCAGGTAAGATTTTGAATTTTCCAATCACGGCAATGTTACAATGATGGCTAGCAGAATCACTCTTCATAGATGTTCCTCGAAGGGGTAAACAATCATATGGGGATGAATGATTGGCTAAAAATAGAGTGGATGTGATGGCGAGAACACGACCAAGGCTCAAAAGCTGGCAATAAGGCATTCACAATGGTTATTTACCGGTTCATTTTTTAATGAGCTTAAATGCTGGGGGAAACACTTGCTCATAACTTATGTTTATTTTTACCGAGCTTGAACTATGTGCTAAAATTGCTCATGGAGAGTTTATTTTTTAATGAGCTTGAACTCGACAACAACATTGCTCGCAATAAGTTTTCATGCCCCTAGCATAATAACGCATATCGAGGTGCATGCCCCCCAAGATTCATTGCATTCAACTTGGTGGTTGGAATGAAGGTTTACCTTCGAGACCTTTGAAAGACTCGATTTGGAAAGGGAGTCATTTCATTTTTTAATGAGGTTGACACAGTAAAAGAACTATCCTCATAATCCACCATATTTATAGTATTTGAAGGATGATTAAGGTCACTGGAATAATCTTCTTGGTAATTCGAAAGATGGGAATGATGGTGGTGATCTTCCCTTGGTGCCTCTTCTATCATCATTACCTGAATGATTCCTTGGTCTGTAGAATCTACATGTGACCAAGGATCTGAAGAGGTGCCATATTCCCTAGACCTATCTATCCAAACACTCGTTGAGCGTTGGTTTGCCCGCAAGGCCAAGAAAATTGATTGCTACAATGTTTCTATTAGGGCGATGATCCGTGCTGACAAAATGTTCAGGAATCTTTTGAATCTTATGGAAGATATCATATTGTAGGTTTCCACTGTGGCCACTTCCGCCAAATTGTTTGGAGGCGGTAGGGAAAAAGTACCCATCAAGGCAAGTTCTTTTAGGAGGCCTACTCTGACGTTTTGAAGCAATTGAGAGCTTCCATGGATCATTGGAATGCTTCCCGTAACTTGTGATCTATTGGGGAGGAAGGTTTGTTGTTCGATGATTGTAATTCCTCCTTGGGAGGGAAATGCAATTTTCCTAAAGCATGTCGACACAACGGCTGCCATGGCATATATCGAGGGTCTTCCCAGTAGGATGTTGTAATCAAGGTTTCCGTCGATAACTTCAACATCAATTCCTACCATTTTTACCCCTACTTCGACTTGTAAGTTAATTAATATTCCATATGGGGTGTATGTTTGTCCATCAAATGCTTTCAATGTCATTGATGATCACGACAAGGACGGAGACTCTAGAGTTTTCTAGCAACTCATCGACATGATACATGCGGATGACCCCTCATAAATAATTGTTCTATGAAGAGTTTTGTTGAGGGCTTTCACTTGAATGAAGAAAGCCAGTTGAGCTGGTAACTGACGGTCGTATCCTTTATGATTAAAAGATACAAGATTGGAATCCGTTGGGTCAATCCCACCTATTGCTGATAATAAAGCCTGCTTTTGGGAGGGGCAATTTTGCAATACTTCAAGAGCTGATATCGTGGATGGTGATTGAGCTAAATCCTCCACTATATTATAGTGCTATGTTTCTCTAGCACGAGGATTAAACATCGATTTGTGTATTACTCCCTTTGGTGGTTTTATTGTTAATTCAGGAATGATGGGTGGCATGACTTTTGTTGAAGTCATTGTTGAACTGCTAGGTTAATCGTTATCCTTGTTGTTCAACATCTGTGGATTCCTGTAATCTTTACTCCTTGTCATTATTAGAGCATCATTTAGTTTCTTCGAGACTGAAAACATTAGCACTTGGGACGGGGAAGCATTTTCGTTAGCAACCAGATTTTTTCCTGGGTTTGGAAACGGATCAGTCAGTACGTCCGAGGTTTTTGAACTTTTGAAGAATTTTCTAAGTTCTTCTTTATATGGACGCTCTCAGGTCTAGTGATCCTCATCACATATATGACATGGAGGTTTTGGTTTCACATTCCCAGAAGGGTTTGCAGAAGATTTTCTAGGAGATGAGTCTCCCTTGTTTTTCTTCTTCCCTTGTTTTTTCTTCTTGCCTCTTGGTTTCTTGGTTTCTTTGCCTGTCTGTTGACACGACATTTACTTCCGAGGCTAGAATTTCCTCATTTTCATCTTGATTTGAAACCGTGTGGGCCTTTTTTGATGTGGCCTTTGCGGTTTTAGTAGTTGTTATACCTATCACAACATTGCCGGCATGAGAGTCTTTGTTTTATTTAGGAGGTGAAGGAATGGAGAATTCTGGTCTAGGAGTGTCAGGAATTTTATCGTAGAGCATGCCAGACTGAGTATAGATCAAGTCTAGATATTGTGCACGAGAAATAACTTGCTCTCCAGTGATGACTCCCCCCTTTGCCACATCTTCTGTAACAGCGGGTAACAATGACTTAATAAACCATTCAGCCAATAGCTGATCAGGAACATATGATTTTACCATTCTACGATGACGCCGCGACTCATGAATATGATCGGATATGTGAGTGGCTGTCGTTTGTTTGAAATTGGTAAGCAGCTCAGTTCCTGTTTCGTACCCGATAGGTAACTGAAAATGGGTTAAAAAGGTTGTGGCTAGGGTACTGAAGTTATCAAACGAAGCTCTAGGCAGTTCCAATATACCACTTTTCCGCCAGGCCAGTTAACGTGCACTGAAAAAGGCAAAGCTGAATCGAATCATCATTGAGAGTGTTTGATGAACACCATAGATGAAAGGTCATCACATGATTTGATAGGTCTTCGCCTAGATTTCCATTAAATTTAGGAATATCCGACAGAATTTTATGTGGAATCGCCAGCCACCAAGGGGCGTAGGCAATTGGATCGTTCATTAGTCGACCTAGATCTGGTAACTCTATAGTTGCCATGAAGTGAAACCATTGATTCAGGCTTGGTTGAGCATACCCAGGATAAGACAGAATCATTTGAGCAGTCAATCTTTGCATACCAGCATAATGCATTTGATGTTGGTAACTTTGGTAAGGTTGATGGGCGTAACCATTATGATACGGTTGATACTGCTGCCCATTAGTTGCAAAGACTTGTTGCTCATATCCTTGGTAAGCTTGCTGGAATTGCGGTTGTTGGTATTACACCAGCCATGGTTGTGAAGCCATGGATTGTTGTCCAGCACTGACTGTTTGAACAAGATGGGGATTGGTGTTCCCCATTTGAACCTGTGCCATTCCACTAGTGGGTGATTGTGGTTGTGTCAGAGGTACAAGAGATTGTTGTATTGCAACCTGTGAAACTTGAGTTTGCCATACAACTGGTGACACTTGTACTTGTGATACTGCCACAATAGCCGGCGTAGTGGGAATGTTTGTCATAGGTGAACTTTAGTGGATTGAGCATACAACTCTTGGTTGTTGAGACAGGACTGGTACCCAACCGCTAGTTGTGATTCCAGCATAACCCAAATTTTGTTGCGAACTCACGCATGTTTGTCCTTCTGGTGAAGACAATGAAAGGGTATACGACCCTCCATATGACGGTAATCCAGTGCTCAAAGGAATAATTTGCCTTTGGGGACCAGTTTTCCCAAATTGACCTTGTGACGGATCAATTTGTCGAGACTCAACGTAAGAGATTCCAGATATAATTCCAGATGAACAAATGGGAACAGTCGATACTGTCAAAATAGTCCCAGGATGGACTCCATCCAGCGATTGAAAGATGGTTGGGACAAATGGTACACCGGTAAACATTGTCGGAATAGCAGGAGGAGCTTCTGTTGTTGGTGTGTCGGGTGACACAGTCCTTGATATTGACGGTTGTTCAGACATATTAAGTCTATCCAAAAGATTCCTCAGTGACTCTTTAGGAACTTCTAAGGGTGGGTGAATATTCTTTGATGAAGAAGGATATAGGGCGATCTCAGCTCCAAGTTGCGTTGGAGTGCTAGATGGAGGATCTTCCACAATCTCTTCTATGGCAATCAATCCAGGAGGAAGAGGCAGACCGTTGGTCCGTAAAATATTTCTGGTGCTGAAGAAGATGCAAGTTTTGCAATAGCAGATGGTTGGGGAGTAACACCTTCCGAATCGGCCGTAGATGGAGCCGGTTTAGGGATAGGAGTGTTAACTGTCACACTAGGATCAGTTTTAATGTCCTTTTGCTGTTGCGGAATTTCTTATGTAGAGGCAGGGATTCCATAAATGTTTTGCGTAACCGGAGTCTCTGAGGATGTTGGAGTGCTTGCTCTAGCCAGCCTAGGGGACTTTGATCCAGTTAAACGAGTTCGCTTCGTCTGAAATGGCTTCGCTTCCGGAGTCAATGATGGTTGACTCGTAAGTCTCCGCGAATGGCGGGGTTTTGATTGACTTTCTTCCACGACTGCAAATTACTTGATCAACTCAAAATAAAAAGGGAAAAATGTTTTTTGAATTAAATGAATTTTAGACGCTTTGACACAACTTGTTTTTTCAATTTTAAAGAGTCAAGGAAAAACAAAATATGACTCTAGTCGCCTTCGATTTTTATTGAGCTTGAAGTGACAAGTGCTCAATGGACCTTTTCCGTTAAGGAGTCTGAAAAGGAGAAAAATGGACTTCTCTAGAGATCTAGGCAGAGAGGATTACCAAACTAATCGTAAAACTGCAGAATACTTTTTATGGTATGGCAATCAATCTTCCCGAATGATGTGTTTGGTGCATTACGATCGATAGCGCAGAAGACACGGCTTCCTAAGGATAAAGGATGTAGCCTCTTATGGTCTCCCAATATATATGCGACGGTATGTGGGAGAACAAGTCTGTACTGGCACTTTCTGCCTCAGAGTGGCGGAATCACCCAACCAACACTGAAAGCAACAGTTACCAAGCTTTACGACACCGGAATACGTCTCTAGCCTAGACCTCTAGATGTTGTGTGTTAAGTTCCAAAGCGTTGTTAGATTCATTGGATTTATTTCAAGTTGATCTTTCTTAACAGTTTGCCTTTCAGGATCACCACGTGATGTATGTATAATTCCTAAATGCAGTCAAAGATGATAAACAAACATTTTATCTTCTTTCAGCAACGAAAATCCTAGCTACTAAAGGGAAGAAAGTCAAGCATCTTTTCTTCACAGAGCACAGAGCACACGCTAAAATGCATAGTCCTAAATCAAGCCAAGTATTCAAAATGCAAATGCATATGCATGTATTTGTTTTTCAGCTCTCTTAATGTGTGAATGATGTTAAGAAAGCTATGTGCAAAATTGAATTACTTTTAAAGCGACAGTACTCAACAAAATTCTTTTTCAAAACGAAATGAAAGTAAGAGATAATTCAAATCCTATGCAATAGTAACTATATAATCGACTATCTAAAACAATGGAATTTCTTTCTAAAACTGAAAATGAAAGCTACAACACTTTCAGATCTAGAGGCGACAGTTAAACTATGTTACTTTTTTCAAAAGAGAACTAAAACAACGCACAATACATAAAACAAATTTATAGTTCTTTGCACTAAGGAGGCGGAATAATGCAAGAGAAGGGGATTTTCACAGAATTACACTGACTATAGACATCAAAAACTCTTGAATAAGACTGAAAACAATGAGAAAAATCCATAGTCAGAGGGTAAAGTCAATCCTCCCTAACTATCACACCTGTTACACAGTGAACTCAATATGCAGCGCACTTACTCCATTCAAGAAGTGCGATGCATACAGACTGCCTTGAAGGCAGGGTGCAATGGTAGCAGTGCGAGACTTTGAACGAGATTTCACTCACAGTTTGCAATCTAGTTCAGGTGTTTAAGCTGAATAAGTAAAGATCAATGTATGTAAAACACAGGGGTGATCTAAGAGGTTACTAGAGCCACCACTCAAGGCAATTAGATTGCTTGCAGATCTATTGTTTAATTCATAAACAAAACACGAAGATTGACTGAAGCAGCATTGATCTACTTTGCATTTGTATGACAAATGCAGTTCGAAGGCTAGCTGGCTTGACTTCAGGCTCCGTCTGTATGTTTATGAAAGAAACAAGGATAGATAAACTAACAAGTAATCTAGTCGCTCCCCAATGGAGTCGCCATTTTGTTATCTGGGAATAGTGTCCACTCGGATGCTGCTATTCCCACTAAGATGGGTGGC
>APFE030311871.1:0-42952 GCA_000404065.3 Pinus taeda | reverse complement strand
ATAAAGAATGACACTTGGAAGCTGGTTGATCCTCCATTTGGAACCAAACCAATTGGCTGCAAGTGGGTCTACAAGAACAAGTACAAAGCTGATGGCTCACTTGACAAGCACAAAGCTAGGCTTGTGGTAAAAGGTTTTGCACAGAAGGCAGGGGTCGATTATGAGGAAACTTTTTCCCCCACAGCAAAATGGGCCACCATCCGGACACTCTTTGCAGTAGTAGCTCATAACGGTTGGAAAGTCCATCAAATGGATGTAAAAACTGCCTTCTTGAATGGATATCTAAAAGAGAATGTTTTTATGTCCCAGCCTGAAGGATTTGCTGTGAAAGCACATGAACATAAAGTATGCAAACTTGTGAAGTCCTTGTATGGCCTCAAACAAGCACCACAAGCCTGGCATGACAAACTAACTGAGCATATTTTGAAACTCAACTTCAATCATTTTGATCTTGATGATGCAACTTTATTTGTCAAGAAAGTTGGAAAAACAGTTGTATATCTTGTGGCATATGTAGATGATCTTTTAATGACAGGGAAAAATGAAAGCCACATTGCATCCATAAAGAAAGAATTGGGGAAAAGTTTGAAATGACTAATTTGGGCTATGTTCATTACTATCTTGGCATTGAAGTAACCCAACATCCAAAGTCCATATTTCTTTCTCAAAAGAAATACATTGGATATTTGTTAAACAGATTTGGCATGACAGAGTGCAATCCTCTTACCACTCCAATGGAACAAAACTTAAAGCTCACATCTATTGAAGGAAAGGAATTTGAGGATGCAACAAAGTATAGACAACTTGTAGGAAGTCTCAACTACCTTACTACTACCAGACCAAACATTTCATTTGGTGTTGGAATCCTCTCCAGGTTTATGCAAAAACCTTGTGAGAGACATTGGTCTGCTGCAAAAAGAGTTCTAAAGTACTTGAAGGGAACTCAAGACTTTGGAATCAAGTACACACAGGTGGATGACTTCAGTTTGATCGGATACTCTGATTCAGACTTCGATGGAGACAAAGAAACTGGTATCTACTTCAGGATATGTTATGAGTCTTGGATCAGGAGTTGTCTCCTGGAGATCAAACAAACAATCAGTTCCAGCAAATTCCACAACAAAAGCAGAATATGTGGCAGCAGCTAAAGCAACAAAAGAAATTGTGTGGCTCAGGAAAATTCTTGAAGATTTGTAGGTAAAACAAGTACAATCAACTCCACTCGTGATTGACAACACCTCTGCAATAAAGTTGGCCAAGAACCCAAAGTTCCATGATCGAACAAAGCATATCAATACTAAATATCATCTGATTCAACATCATGTTGAGGTCAAAACAATCCATCTTCGTCATTGTTCCACAAATGAGAAAATTGCAAACATCTTCACCAAAGCACTTGGAAGGGAAAAACTTGAACAATTCAGAATGATGCTTGGACTCACCAACATCCCTTCAGATTAAGGTGGGGAATGTTGACACCTAATCTTCATGATTGGGGGAATTTTATGTAAATAAATAAATTCGGAATGTGAATAGTCATCGGGAGATGAACTAAACAATCACTCCCTATTGTATATAACAATGACCTACCTATGGAATAATATACGAATCAGTTGTTTGTTTTGTGGAGTTACTGCCTGGCCTGAAAAATTTAAATAAATAATTTCACACTTAGCCCTTTTTCTTTTTCTTTGGTTTTGAGGAGCAGACTTCAACTTGCTATATCTTTTGATCCGAAAGTTGGTTTGAAGCACCTGATTTATCGTTGGAAATATGCTTATGAGTACTTTACCATGACAAAAAACTTCAACATGATATGACCTATAATTTATATGCAAAAATTATCCCAAACATTTAGACTTGTCTTGACCACATGACTTCAAGAACTAAATGCGTCCTTGGACAAGTAAACCTTTAGGCTATGACACCTAGTGATTCATAGGCTAAACTGAGAGGCCAACACCGCTGATTCCTATCATAGCACCCTAACAGGTTCCTTCATAGGTTATTTTTGGGCATGAAGTATCTGACATGTGGCTATGTGATGCCCATCGTTATTGCAGTGACTACAATGATTATTTCTCCTCCAAACTTTCTGGACCGTCTTGGAACACTTATTCCTAGTGCGCCTGTGATGAGTGCCCATGGAATCCTCACTATCATTGGAATATGATGAGGTGCTCCCATCATCCGTCATTGGTTGTCTTGGAGCGTTCTCCAACCTCTTTTCTAACATACCCAAGTCCTGCATAATGAGGCAATTCCCCCACTTTGATGGGATACACAATGCCATGGATATTAATGTCGAGGCCCTTCCCTTGATACCCCATCTTCTTCAATAATTTTGATCCAATTCCTGTAGTATGTTTCTTAAAAGCAGCGAAATCATCATCATAAAAAGAACATGAAATTTAAGAATCACTTTTTACCTCAGGCTTGTTATGTTGCAACTTTTCCAAGTCCTCCTCCTTGGCTTGATCTTCTTGCATATTCGAAATTGTCTTCTACTTCTCCTTCCTACCATTCCTCTTTGGCCTCAATTTCAGATGTAGTTTCCAACAATGTTCTTCATCATGCCTTTGTTTCTCATAATGAATACAAGCGGGATTGTCTTCCTTTCTCTTAGTTATTGTTGTCCTCTTTGGGCAGTCATCTTGGTCATGCTTCCCCCTGCTTTCAAGATGTACAACCTTCACACTTGCTTCATCAAGAGTTTTATTTTCAAATAATAACAATGAATGACATAAATAACTATGCAAAGAGCCAATATATTTCATCAACATCTCAGGAGATTCTAGTGGAATATTCAATGTTAATGCTTGTTTCCTAAACTCCTTTGTAAAATTCAAAAAATTTTGAACTTTACTTTGTTTCAAATGTTTCCATTCCATCACAACCTTCTATCTGTAACCCAATGGATAAACCTTTTATCTTAAAGTATAAACAAACTCAAACCGAGATGAAAGATGTTTACGACTACTCTTACGACCTTTCTGCAGACTGCCTTCCCACCAAACAAGAGTAGTGCCACTCAATCAAAGGGATGCTAGCTGGATCTTGGCTTCATCCTCTTTGATTTGTTGTATGCAACAATATACTTCAACCTGTCTAATCCATTTATCTAGCTTTTATGCATTAGATTATCCACTAAACACAGGCAAATCAAACTTGACATCCAACTTGAAAAAGGTCTTTTTATGGGTTTTTCTACCTCTAGAATCATAAGAAGAGGAAGAAAAAGGATTTTCACTGGAAGATGGAGAGGGAAGTTCAGGAGGCTCTCCTCCTCCTCCTTTATGATCCATTGAGGAATGATCATCTAGTCCTTCTTTCTTATCTAGCTTTTCTGTCGTCTTCTCATACTCTGCAGACAATTTGTCCACTTTTTTTGCCATGGCATAGAAGGCCTTGTGATAATTTCGCTCTTCCTCCAACCGAGCATCTTCATCTTCCATTTTCCTTCTTTGTGCTACATGCCTTGCTTCTGGACCAAAGAAATTAAGTTTTCCTTCACCTCTTTGGATCTTTTACCTCGTTATCGTACACTTGCAATTCACATCAACAAAAGACCTACTCTGATACCAAAATTGATCCAAATCTTTTCACTTCAAAGATGCATACAAAATTGCATTTCAAATAGCATGTAACCATAAGATGAATATACATAAAAGAAGCTAAAATAAATGACAACCATGAGAAGCAAAGACACAACATATTGATAATGGAGTTCAACCATTGTGGGCTACATCTTTGGGCTCTGCTCAATTTGGGGAGGCATCTTTCATCAATATTTATCAAAATCAAATTACATGCATGTACAAAAGACACCTTATGCCTCCACTTTCAGGGATAGTCTGAAAACACATACCTCTACTAAATAAATGGATTGCACCGTTGAATTCCTGGAAAAAAATCGTGAAAGCTTACTGTAAACTCAAACCCTTTTTGCTTTGGTCAAAATCTAGACCCCCGGGAATCTCAAAGATTCCTTCTCATGCATTGACTAGAATTCAGCTACTCAGATGAAGCATTTGATCACACCATCACGTTCCTTGGGATAAATTGAGAAGAACAAGTGTAAAGTCAGCCTAGTTATGAAACTTCCAATATTAGCCCCCCAAGGAATCTCAAAGATTCCTCAAGATTCCATAAAGATTTTGTTTTGCAGGCTGACTGAAATTTCGTTGCTCAAATAAAAAAACCAATCACACCATCAGACTTTTGACAAAATTCTAGTTCATTTGAGTATAAAGTTGGCATGAATATGATGCCTTCAAAAATTGGCTCCAAGGGAATTTAAAAAATTCCTCCAGATCATGGTTTCACAGATCACAGTTCCACCTCCAACACCATTCCACTTTGTGGTTCCTCCGCTTCTCGTTTTGCCTCGCGTGGTTCTTCTCAGCCTCTCCTCCAGTCGAAGGGATGAATCGGGTTTAAATAAAAGTAGCTATGTAGTGATAGCAACGTTAGGACCATTGTGCCAATGGTTCCACGCAGTGATTAAACAACATAATGTTGGCGATGAGTTGGAATCAAGCCCCATTGGTGGAATTTTTCATTTCGTTTTGTTGTTTTGTAACATGTGTTATTTAACATACTAACAAAACCAACTGTAATATAACAATTCAACCAATAATCCATTGGTTTTTTTTTTAATATGTTTCAACAACCATATATTTTAATAACCCAACCATATGTACTATGGGTTAAAATTTGGTATGACATTTTTAACAAATAATATAACCATATCTCTATAACTCATAATATATGTCCCCTCCAACATGCACATTGGTTTTAATTTTGGCATTTGGTTTTGTTTTTGTTTATATATATATATATATATATATATTGAAATTGATCATATATGATTTTTAAATTGATTTTGTTTTTATATAGTTTTTTCTTTTTATGGGAGTTTATATAAATATATGGTCTTTTTGTAGGGAAAAGGAGCCAATGGCTGAGTGCCAAGTGCTAATGGATAATAGGCAACTAGTTAACTGCCATGTAATCCATCAATCCCACATGTTGACTGAGATGCCATGCCCTTTTTGTCTGTCTTGTCAAACTTCAAACTGAATTGGACATACAAACTCATATTTGAGTGTTGTTTGCATTGTTGGAAAGTTTGTGATGAGATCTTTGATTTGACCTTGGTTTAGCCTTTCTTGGGCCCTCTTTGATCACTTAGTGTTTCTGGAGCCACCTAGATCAACTTAGTTTTTCAAAGCTCTTTGTGTTTCCTACTTCATTGTTCGTTGGCGGCGGTGTTGATCCGGACTTACGCAAGAACGCAACAAAATACAGAGATACCCATATACAAAGAGATGCAGCAAAAATAAAACTTCATTTTATTAATATCAAAAAACTGAAATATGTTTACATACAAAAATAAAAATAAACTAGCTCGGGTGATGGTAGCTTATCTCTGAGAAGGGATGTGGCAGCTACATGCCTTTAAACTGTGTTACAATGAGGCTCAAATGCCTATTTATTATTAAATAATGGAAAACCATAAAAATCCAAAAACCTAACTCTAGGAGATGAAAAGCCAAAATTGTGGGCCTCATTTGGATAAATTGGTACATCAACTTCCCGGGTTCATAACTTTGGCATACGATCTTTGTTTGGCTATCATAATACCTCGTTTCGAGATGTTGAAGAGGAGGCAAAAAATAAATTAGGCTACCAATTTGGGACTTTTTAGGTCTCTTTGTTTTCCCTAAAAATGTCTTTTAGTCCCTCAAAATGGCTCTGGAAGTTTAGGATCCGAAAAAATGCCAAAAATAGTAAGTTGTGCTACAATTAAGGAAAATGAAAAGAAACAACAGTGGGGGTCCAAGTGGAATAGGCAGGTGGCCACCAATATCCACTTGGATCAGTCCTCCCCCCTTAGGAAGCAATGGTCCCAGATGGGGAAACTTCTGTTGAACTTGGTCCCTAGTGAGCCACTTGCCTTGGTGCAGGAATTGGCCAGTTTTGACAACCCGATACAATTGGATCTTCTACTGACGAGTGTTCTTGATCTGCATGTACATGATCCAATTAGTTGTGGCCTCTTCCATGCAGTCTGGGTTTAACTCTGTTGGTGTGAGTTGTTCTGCAATATCTGATGTGTCCATTAATGGCAAAAAGTATGGTCGAAGGTGGTCCACATTGAACATTGGGTGTAGGCTAAGGAATGGTGGAATGTTGAGCTTAAAAGCATTGTCTCCTACAACCTTAGTGATGGTGTAAGGCCCATATCGAAGCGAGTGAAGCTTGCTGTTGGGCCCATCGAGGTGTTGCTTCTACAAATGTAACCAAACTTTATCGCCTACCTAGAACTTATGTGGCACTCGATGTTGATCATGAAGTTGCTTGTCCTTCACATTGGCTTTGTCCAATATGTCATGGACCTACTGGAAAATGTGTTGAATGCACTCATTGAATTTGTTAGCCCTATCAACTTTGAACTGGACATGAGCTGAATGTGCCTGAGTAGCTGCGAATGGTATGGCCACATCAATGGGACATAATGGTTGGAATCCCAACCCCACCTGAAAGGGGTTGTGGCCAGTTGAGCTATGGAGAGCTCTATTGTAGATGTGTTGGACATAAGGGAGGCCTTCATCCCATGTGTGTGGATGCTTCGAGTTGTACATAAGCAGAATGTGTACGATCATCTTGTTAACGACCTTTATTTGACCATCAATTTGGGGGTGGAATGTCATGGACTTAGTGAGCTTGGTATCCAACATCAACCAGAGACTTGACCAAAATGTACTTAGGAAACTATTGTCCCGATCTGAGATAATGGATTGTGGGATCCCAAAATGTACCCACACCCGTTCAAAGAAGAACTTAGCAGTGGCTTCTGCTGTGATACTCTTCTTCCAAGCCGCCAGAATGACCATCTTACAGAATCTGTCGACGACCATGAAAACGTAGTCATTGCCATACTTAGTAGAAGGAAGGCCTTACATGTAATCCATGGAGATGGATTCCCAGGGTTGACTAGGAGTAGGTAAAGGAGTATATAGGCCTTGAATCTTGATGGGCGGATTGGAAATGGAACAAGTAGTGCAGGATTTGATGTACTTCCCAACATCTGGTCAAAGGTTTAGCCAATCAAAATACTTCTGCAACACTGCCACTCTTTTCTCTACCCTAAAATGTCCAGTGACCCAACTATAGTGAGCCTCCCAAATCATCTTGGCATGCTTGCTTGAAGTAACATAGATGTGTTTCAGGTAGCATAACAGTGCATCATGGAGGTGAAAATTTGGAACTCGCTTACCTTCAAGGAGTGTCTGATATGTGTTGTCAAATTCTAGATCACTCTTTTAAAGATGCGGCAACCTCACAATCTCATGCCCACAAGAGTCGAGCATAGTGGTCAGTGCCATGACCAGTGGTTGACTAAGGCAGTCTGCAACATCGTCGGTGATGCCCTTCTTGTAATTAATGTTAATATGGAACTGTTTTAGGTATGTGGACCATTTATAATGGCGATTGTTCTGAAACTTCCCTCGTGTCTGTATGAACTGTAGGGGTCGGTGGATGACTGTTTCCTTCCCCGTAATGTAATGTTTCCATTTTCAGAAAGCGTTCACAATCGAATACATCTCTTTGTCGTAGGTGGGATACTTTCAGACTGTGTCTGAAAGTGTCTCACTCTGATATGCCACTGGATGCCCCTGCCAAGTAAGAATTACACCAATAGCGTAGTCGGAGGCATCTATCTTGATCTCAAATGGTTGTTGCAGGTCTGGTAATGTGAGCACTGGTACAAAGCAGAGGTGATGCTTCAACTCGGAAAATGCCTTCTATTGGGATTCAGACCAAAATAGCTTTACTTTCACTCCGCCCTTGGTGACTTGACTTAAAGGGCAAGTGATGTGAGAGAACCCCAACACGAACCTACAATAGAAATTGGCAATACTCAGAAAGATGTGGAGCTCTGTTAGAGTGGTTGGGGCTGGCCAGTCCCAAATGAATTGTATCTTGGTTGGGCCCACATGCACACCTCGCTCATCAATGATGTATCCCATATATTTAACCTCGGTCATGCCAAAAGTGCATTTCTCCAAATTGTCTCACAACTTGTGTTTCACAGGGTTTGAAGGACCTGTTGAATATGGTGGAGATGCTCTTCCCAACTCTGGCTGAAGATCAAGATGTCATCTAAATACACCAACACGAATGCATTAGTCAAGGGTCACAAGATGTTGTCCATCAATCTCATGAAGGTTGTGGGGGCATTCGTGAACCCAAAAGGCATGACCAACCATTCGAAAAGGCCCTCCTTGGATTTAATGGTAGTCTTCCACACATCGAAAGCTTCGATAGGCACCTGGTTATAATCAGACTTCAAGTCAATCTTGCTAGAATATTTGCCCCCCTTGAGATGGTCCAGAAGGTCATCAAACTATGGGATTGGGTACCTGTTTCGAACAATGATCTTGTTCAATGCCTGATAGCCAATACAGAGTCTCCAGGTCCCATCCTTGTTCTGTACCAATTTAATCGGGCTCCCACAGGGTGATGAGCTTGGCCTAGTGTGCCCTTTCTATAGCAACTCCTGAATCTACCTCTTGATCTTATCGTTCTCCAGAACATAGCGTCGATAGATTGGTCCATTGGGTAGCGGTGCACCCGACATCACTATAGACTGCTTCACCTGACAGTGTAGATGTGCCCCTGTAGGTGAGGCGAAAATGTCCCTGTACTCCTCCACGACCTTGTCCATCTATTGTTGCTATGTAGAGGAGCCCTGTCTAGAAGCCATGGCCACAACCTTCTTATTTCCTTGAGGGCGAATCATAAGAAAAACAAATTTCCTAGTATGGGAAATGATCTTACTACATTTCTTTGTAGTAATCAAAGAGATGGCGGTAGGCGGGGCTACCTCTGGTATCCTGTACAACTTATCTCCCAAAGTAATAATCACAGAGCAAGGTCTAGACTCATATACATCATGTCTCTCCCACAAGTATGGTT
Source organism: Pinus taeda (assembly GCA_000404065.3). Taxonomy (NCBI): domain Eukaryota; kingdom Viridiplantae; phylum Streptophyta; class Pinopsida; order Pinales; family Pinaceae; genus Pinus; species Pinus taeda. The sequence continues at coordinate 33,967 of APFE030311871.1, read as the reverse complement.
TTCCTAATAATACATCACAAAATTCAAGAGGAGCAACATCACATAGTACCTCATTCATGAAGGGCTTGATGTTGTAGGGAAGGCAACATTGTTGGTTGATGCAGAGATCTCGTCCTTGGTGAAGCCACCCGATGGTGTACGACTGTGGATGTTTTGTAGTTGGTAGGCCTAGTAGCTTCATGACCTCTACTGAAATGAGGTTCTTTTGGCTCCCGTTGTCGACAATGAACTGCAACGAAGAACCCTTCACCCACATTTGTGAGTGGAAGAGGCATTCGCCCTTCTATGGATCTTTAGGTTCATCCTTATGGATCTTAGTGGTGGTCACCATGGCACTAGGCTCCACGTCAATGATCTACTTCCCTTTGTCATTCCCCTTTTTGGTTTCAGACTCAAAGTTGGAACATGCATCTGATTCAGAAGCTTTCAACTCAGCCACCAGTGACTGCTTGCCCCGACACTCACTTGTGTTATGAGTGAAGTTCTTATGGAACTCACACCATTTTCTCATGTCCTTCTTTGTCTTCATGACGTTGTTCTTTTCTTGCAGCTTCAACAGGTTGTCTTGGGTCGCCCCACCTTGGCTTTGTCCTTTGCTCTGTGGTTTGGGGGTGCCTTTTCCTTGCTTCAAATTTGGATATCCAAAGTATCACTTCTTCTGTTTAAACTTCTGCTCAATCTTGACAATGTATTGGTACGTTGTGCCGAGCGAGGAGATGTCCAGGAATTCCATCTCGCCTTGGATGTACTTGTGTAGACAGTCGCGGTACTTGAGTACCAAATGCTGCTCATAATCCTTTATACCCATATTCATGTGAAGGGTATGGAAAACATTTGTAAACCCTGACACATCTTGGTCCCTTCCCTGCCATAGCATGGTCAACTTTATGTATTTATATTCATAACTCCCGACAGGGTAATATTATTCCTTGATGGTGTCTCGGAAAGAATTCCAAGTGGGTACAGTTGAAAATAGTGAGGATTCCCTCTTGTATTTTTATTCACAGTAGGTTTCCCATCAGTCCTTGACATGTGAGGCAACTTTGAGAAGTGAAAAAGTAAACTTTTCCCAATTGGAAAAGTCATGAACTGAAAAATATCCTTAAACAGATTTAACCATTTATCTATGACATCTACATCTATCTGGCCCTCAAATATGGGAATATCGAAGTTAACTTGTACCTTAAAAGTAGTGGCACGTCTAAAGTGGCTGTTGGATGAAGATGTGTCGCATGTGGGTAGTTGTCGAAGGATATGGGCAAAGTTACCCATCATTGCATTCCTCTATCGCTCAAGGGCTTCCTCGAGCAATATTTTGAAAGGATCTCCTCCCCCTTCATCTTTCTTTTCTTTCGCCATGGGAGATCATTGGGTTTTGTGAGGCTAGTCTTGCAAAGGTTCAATGAGACCGAGCCCTAACTCCTTATACCCTGACCTTGTTGGGGACATGTAAAGAAAAACAAAGAAAGAGAAAACCGTTCTGATACCACTGATATAAACTTATGTAGGAATGAAACAAAATACAGAAATACCCATACACATAGAGATGCATCAAAAATTAAATTTCATTTCATTAATATCAAAGAACTGAAATATGCTTACATATAGAAATAAAATAAACTAGCTTGGGTGGTGGTAGCTTATCTCTGAGAAGAGATGTGGCGCCTATATGCCTCTGAACTGTGTTACAATGAGGCTCAAAGGCCTATTTATTATTGAGAAACAATGAAAAACGCTAAAATCCAAAAACCTAACCCTAGGAGATGAAGCGCCAAAACTATGGGCTTCGTTTGGGTAAATTGGTACATCAACTTCCTGGGGTCGTAACTTTGGCATACGATCTCCGTTTGGCTATCGTAATACATCATTTCGAAGATGTCAAAGAGGAGGTCGAAAACAAATTGGTGCACTGGTTTGGGACTTTTCCTATCTCTTCATTTTCCCTAAAAACGTCTTTTAGTCCCTCAAAATGGTTCAAGAAGTTTAGGAACCGAAAAAATGCCAAAAATAGTAAGTTGTGCTACAATTAAGGAAACTGAAAAGAAACAATGGTGGGGGTCCAAGTGGAATAGGTAGGTGGCCACCAATATCCACCTGGATTAGGTGTAGCATCTCTTTTCGCCTCTGTCATCCCTTTTCAAATCCCTCTTAACAACGACAGGTATGTTGTTGACCTCAACACTGTTCAAAATATTTAAATTTTAAGCTTAGTTGTTGTAGTTTTATACATCCAAGTTTCTCCAAGGTTTATATTCTTAAATCATCACATGAACAAGAGGATTCAAATTTTTGAATTAGGTAGAGTTATCACACGAGTATAGATTAGATGGTAGGTATCAGGACAGGATGAAGGGGGATATAGAGGGGCCAATGTTTGAATCCTCATCCCAATCAATTAACATCATGTCGATGCTTTCGTAAATGAATAATGCGTGGGGATCTATGAACATGGTATGCGCGAAGACTATGAGCAATGACATGATGACTATGAGACTCGAACCCTGATTGACGATGGAGGGCAAGATTTCATCCTCCTGAAAAAGAACTAGATGAGTAGTCTCATGTACATGACTCAAAACCAGAACGATGACTCATAGGCACTTTAGGGTTATGGAGCAGGCAATAAGGAGGAGCAGCAACATCAGGGAATTCGACATAATTTATTTGATGACTGGCCTAGGACTTCACGAGATTTAATAATGGTTTGAAGAAAAAATGGAAAAAGTGTTGTTATTAGCATGAATGTTGAAAGCAGAAGTAATATGCTTCATGCATTATGGAAACAACCTATAAAATATGAATATGCCCATTCCACATTCTTGTGCGGAAATCTCTGTACAAGAAAATCTCCATACATCAGAATGCGTCGAGTTGGAAACCAAAAAACATGATTGTTATTACGAGGTGCAGACTTGATTTATGTTAATTGCCTCCATATGCTTATTTTCGTTAGTTTTTTTTAAAGCAGTCGATGTGCTAATAATGGGGTGTCTAATTTTTTAATAAAACCACCTCAACTAAACATGTGAAATATTTTTGAATATATCATTGATGTAACATGAATATAAATGAAATAATTAACAAACTCATATTCCAAAATTCAAATTATAACTTTTATATTTCAAAATTTTAAAAAACATGAACATAAGCTTTAATTCATCTCTCTCTCTCTCTCTCTCTCTCTATATATATATATATAATATTAGGTATCAGTGTTATAACATATTTTTTAATATAATATTTTGAACATAACAAAACGTGAAACCATAACTCCTTTCTTTACAAACAATCATGATTAAAATTAAATAATCAACCAATGTTCATTCAACAAAAAAATAATCGTTCCACTCATTAGCCATAAAAACTAAGTGTTAGACATATTTTTATACAATACACCTCTACTAGCAAGGGCATGATTTTAACAAATGTTAGCCTTTTGAGTGTGAACAAATACCTTTGTGTTTAGCAATCAGTGCCTGCAATCTTGTGGTGAGACAGATAGGTTTTTAATAAAACCACCTCAACTAAACATGCGAAATATTTTTGAATATATCATTGATGTAACATGAATATAAATGAAATAATTAACAAACTCATATTCCAAAATTCAAATTATAACTTTTATATTTCAAAATTTTAAAAAACATGAAAATAAGCTTTAATTCATCTCTCTCTCTCTCTCTCTCTCTCTAGATATCAGTGTTATAACATATTTTTTAATATAATATTTTGAACATAACAAAATGTGAAACCATAACTCCTTTCTTTACAAACAATCATGTCTCTCTCTCTCTAGATATCAGTGTTATAACATATTTTTTAATATAATATTTTAAACATAACAAAATGTGAAACCATAACTCCTTTCTTTACAAACAATCATGATTAAAATTAAATAATCAACCAATGCTCATTCAACAAAAAAATAATCGTTCCACTCATTAGCCATAAAAACTAAGTGTTAGACATATTTCTATACAATACTCCTCTACTAGCAAGGGCATGATTTTAACAAATGTTAGCCTTTCGAGTGTGAACAAATACCTTTTAGTTTAGCAATCAGTGCCTGCAATCTTGTGGTGAGACAGATAGGTTTTGGAGTGGGCAACAAGAAGGAGCAGTATGAGTGGGGCATTCAACATAATTTATTCGACGACTGGTCTAGGACTTCAAGGGATTGATCCAAAACAATATCATGGAAGGAATCACCTCGGCATAATGAAAATACACATTTTACTAACATTTATATAAACTATAATCTCTAAGAATTCAAATTAAAATCACCAATTTGACTTGTTTGTTTAGGGTATACATTTATTGAATTCCCAATATACTTAGATCACAATGTGGCGCATAACAAATGACTTGCAAGATTTGAAATATCAATGTGACTCATAAGATTCATTTATGTGTATAACAGTCTACAATTATTGATTGTTAGATATACTATAGTTAAAACACCAAAATAGAGTAATCAAAACAACCTAGAGTTTTTGAGCTTTCAAACAGGTTAGTCTATGAAATGTTACAATCATGTCCAATTCTTTAACTAATGGTGCTTTTGGGATCTCAAAATTTCCTAAGGTCTTCTTTCTTTCTTTCGGGTTCATTAGAATTTGAATCATAGCCCCTTGCATTGATGAGGTTTTGTGTGTCCAAGCGGTTTGGTTGCCCAAGATGATTATCCAAGCCTTCAAGCAAGTCGCAATGCCCAGACCACCTAGCCAAGCCAAATAGACCAAGAGTAAGGAGTATGAGGTAATATTCCTGGTAGCCTTTCTTAGCTTCTCTTATTAGATAAACTACCTCGACATAGAGAACACTCTCTAATTAACCAACAAACATCCTCCCTCAAATATTCCGCTAACAATTTATACATAAGATCTAAGCACGAAATGCACATTGATTAAGAGCATCATCGAAATGATAAGGTAAGATCATATATATCTTGAAAAAGAAAAGACACGTGTTTGTAGATGTTGTGAATATAAATCCCCTGTATGGATAGAGGTGATCCCTCTAACCCAATGAGTGGGTCTAGCAACAAACTGAACAAACTAATGCAGAATATCCTAGCTTATGTTTAAAAATACAAAGAGAAGGAGAAACCTACCTCGCTTTGATGTTAATCGCTTAATCCTTTGTGATGGCTTCGATATCCTAGCTACCATGTTCTCTTCTTTCTTGTTCTTTATGTCTGAGAACATGCAAGAGAAATCAAAAGACAATACAAAATACAAGAGAATACATAGTACATATCAAACATAAACTACTTGATAGATCAATAAGTATCAAGCTAAATGCATAAATATTTAGACATTTATGCAAATTGAACATCAGAAATATAAATTAAAGAATAAAAAAGGGAAGCATACAACCATTTCCTTCATGTTGGAGACCTTTTGGTAGATGTCCAAGTCCAAGCCAAGACTCTTCAAGCACTCCTTCTCCAAGTTAAATGGGCAACATTTAGGCATAATTTCAACATAAGAATGCAGACAATCAATGACCAACCATTTGGGGATGGAAGGGATTTGATTTATAGGAAGGGATAGGGAGTTAGGGATCCACTAAAGAGGGAGGAAGGTCCACATCTCAAGGGGAAGGCCCTTAAAGGTAGGATTAAGAGCTCCAAATGGGAGAGGTCGATCATATCTCTGCCAAACAACATCCAACTATTTGTTTCTTGAATTTTCTTGTTGGCATTATGCCATAGGTTTGGCTCTATGACATAGGTGTTGTCCTTGATGGCAACTCACTCAAATGGCAGATCACAGTTCAAGCTCTCAGAATAAAAGAAAATGAGGTAGACACAGGTTCCTCTTAACAAAGTCGCGTATACACGCGGGATTACCGACCAAAAGAAGCGTATATGTATGCATGCACTTTCATGCAAAGAAAAGCGCGTACATGTGGGAAATCTTATGTTTGGTCCTTGGTATTGCATCCAAAGTGTTGAACCCAGGTATTGGGTCCCTAGTATTGGTTCTCAATGGTTTTGGACCATGGTTTGAATAAGGCCTAAGACTATAAAAAGGGAAGGAGATCATTTGGCAAGGGTATAGACTCAAGCATTGAATATCTTAAGAGGAGCCAAATCTGGAATACTGGTGATTGGTTTGTGGTGCATAGCTGGATCTGAATCAAGGAGGAACCTGAGCGCTAAAAGATGGATAAGTTATATTGATGGGTCAAAATCTTAAGGCTTGAATAGTAGTATCCTTGTGTGATTTTTGATCTGTTATAATTGGCGCATGATTAGATCTATAAATATTATAATCTGGGTATAACTGACTAAGTGAAAAGGTAAATTATCTTTTATAGATCTGTACATAGTTTTGACACATCAGAGGCGCATATACACGCAGGTTCAACAAGAGAAGACAACGTATACATTGTTTGGTCTTGATACAACAACGTATGTATGTAGGTTTCTATATTTTGAAGTAGCGTATGTCTCATGAAATATGCTTTAGCTGCTTCTGTTTATTGCTACAGTGCTCTGGGTTCAAAATTGGTGTCTGGTTACTGTTACTATTTTTTAGTTAGAACATTCTGAGAAGTGATTGGTTGATTCAGATATACTTGATGTTTGTTTGAAGTCATTTATGGATCCAGTCTGAAAATTTATGAAACGTGGTCCCTGGAAGAAAAGAGAAGGTTGCAACTTTTTGTAGGTCAGCACCTACGTACTAGTACATCAACTAGTACAAAAGATAATGGGGGTTGTAGCTCCCTTCCAGAAGAAGCTGGAGAACGAGAGAAGGTAGTAGCCTTCTGTAGGTAGCAGCCTGCGTACTGGTATAAGATTGCACCAGTACAGAAACATCGTAAAAAGAAGTTTCTAATTGAAAGAAGATAGAGACAAATTGTAGCAGGTGGTTTTCAACCACATTGGGTTTCCACCTTACATCTTGTGTTCTTTTGTGTGACTGTCTGCTCTATTTTTCTTTTCCTGGTTACTGTTTAAATGGTTCTAACGCACAAATTAAGGATCAACATCTGAAGAATAAATTTAAGTCTGCAAGTTATACGCGATTTTCATTAACCAGAGTTGCGTATACACGCTATTTTCACTAACTGAAGTTGCGTATACAAATCTTTGTATGAATTGAAAAATAATTTAATAATACTGATTCACCCCCCCTCTCAGTATTATTTCCAACATTTCTAGCATACGGAGCTTCTCTTCCATTTTGGGAAAACCTGTCAGAAGAGGTTCAGCGTGACTTTTCATATCAAAACCCACACTGGAAGGGCTAGGTCAAAGAACTGCAGCCTGCCATCAACACGAGCAGGCAATGGAGCAAAGAGAGATGGTCCTGAAATTTAGGGTTTCAATCAACCTTCTCCACGATTGACTTAGGGAAGTTTTTCTTCCATTCTTCAGGGATGTTTCAGTATGTGTTCCATGATGAATACACTTCACATTTGTCAACATTTTGGCACTTCGGGTTGTAGAACAGGAAGTGAACAAGAGGTGTGACAAAATATTGTGTAATAATAGAGAATAAATTTGTGTGGAGGCTTACATTACTTCGCACCTTCGCACAACGAAAGCCTTTGCACAAACCAATGTACGAAGTTTTCATTGTGAAGAGGTGCATTAAGTTTCAATTAACATACAAATACAACTTTAAACCACCATTTGTTTATTTGATAATGGCTTGAAGAAAAACTAGAAAACATGTTGTTATCAACACGAATGTCGAAAACAGAAGAAATATGCTTCATGTAGTGCGAAAACAACCTATTAAATATGAATATGTTTGTTCCACATACTTATGCAGAGCTTTCCTTGTGCAGAAAGCTCCGCACATCAAAATGTGTCAAGTTGGAAACCAAAAACAATGATTGTTATTATGAGGGACATACTTGATTTATGTTATTCGCCTCCACCTACTTATTTTCGTTGGTTTTTTCAAAGCGGTTCGTGTGTTAATAATTGGGTGTCTAATATTTTAGCAAAACCACCTCAACTGAAAATGAGCATATTTTTCAATATATCATTGACATAACATGAATATGAATGAAATAATTAACAAACTCACATTCCAACATTCAAATTATAACTTTTATATTTCAAAAATAGGCTTTAATTCATATAGAGTGTTATAACATAAATTTTAATATAATATTTTGAATATAACGAAACATTCAACCATAACTCCTTACTTTACAAACAATCATGATTAAAATTAAATAATCAATCAATGTACATTGAACAAAAAAACAACCATTCCACTCATTAGTCATAAAATGTAAGTGTTAGACATGGTTTGATACAATACTCCTCTACTCTACTAACGAGGGCATGATTTTTAACAAATGCTAGCCTTCCAAGCGTGAAAATTTTCCTTTTAGTTCAACAATCGATACATGCAATCTTGCGCTAGACGAACAAAGTATGTCATGTCTACAGAGTGTGTCTTGGAGGGTGCAATGTTGCATCTCGGCTTCGTGCCCAAGAGAACCAGTTTGAATCGAATCGGGAACAATAAAAAATTCAATTCAAACAAACCAAACAACAACAATGGATGAGTCCTCCTCTCAATTCTCTCGGTTTTTTCATATCCCAATCAAAAATGAAAATTTCAAAGGAAAATAAACATACCCAAAGAGCGAGGGATGCCACAAAGTTTAAAAATGTTCATCACGAAGTGCAATCTTCTAGTAAATTGAAAGATGGAAATATAGCATAGCTATCTTTCTTGCTTTCAATGCACAAAAAATGATTTGAATAGATCCCTACTGTTTACTTGCACTTTGTCTACCTATAAAACCATGAGGAAACCAACAGATTTTTCATAAAATGATAAACTAAAAGCATTCACTGAAAATGTAAAATACAACTTTTGCAGAAGTACAACTTATTTTATCAGTCAATGCAAAGTATCATTTCATTTGACATAAATAAGATCAATTCTAAGTAGTAAAATACAAGCATAAGCTATATAGAGGAAGCTTGTATGTAGGAAGAGTATGCAAAGGAAGAGTGTGTGTAGGAAGTTGTGCAGAGGAAGCTTGTATCAAGGTGCTTGTATGGAGGTGGTTGTGCAAAGGAAGCATGCACGGAGATGTAGATGAGTGAAAAATGTGGATCTCACTGAAATAAGCTTGACATTAATTAATTAATTAGTGGTAGAGGCGGGGACTATGCTGCTTTGCAACTATTAATATTGTTTTAAATTGTGACCTTATACAATTAGGAGCTAAAACATTTAATGGATCCCCAAATTGAAAAGTGGTGCTAGCAATAAGACCCCCTTTTTGGCGAATTACCATTATAACTTGTTTGAAATCATGGCCTTGACAACCAATAACATTTAAAACCAAGACCTCACTATCAACTTGCGGTGTTACAAGTTACATAATTTTTTGTGTGTATTTAGACTTAAAACTAAAATGCTTATGATACTATGACCTTAGAAAACCAATATATTGTTTTAAAAAAGAAAAATAGAAAAAAAAACAATCCTAAAACAAAGAAACTAATGTGTGTGTGTGAGAGAGAGAGGACGTTTGATCAATTGGGTTTATCTTCAGTGGTTGGAAGGAATCATTGTTATCCTCCCTCTTATACGAAATCTACAACTGCAGATAAAAGTATCTTCCCTAGGCCTAGTGGACTGACCTAGAACAACAGAAAGAAAAATAAATTGATGTTTTCCTTAAATTAAATAGATAACGGGATGAAGCATACCGAAAATCCGTCGTATGCTTCTCTCCTTCCTTGGCTTGTATACTCCAATCCTAGCTCTAATCGCTATAATTAGAACCTGCATAATCAAACATCACGAGCCAATGATCTACGAGATCTATGTAGCATCATATAATCACTTTATTCAATAGATCAACATGGTATTGAAATACATGAAATCTTAACATCATATATAGGAAAACAAATAGCTCTTTGCCACAAAGTAGAAGAGATCCTCCAAGTTGACTTGTCCTTTCCTTGCCAAAAAGTCCACCTGTAGTCACCCTCATGCATGGAATAATGTCTCTCACAAAAGCAACATACGAGTAGAATCAATCTCCAAAAGCCAACCCCTTGCCTATGGATGGCTATAAATATATAGATGAGGGAGGTAGTTCATGAACTATTATCCTTTTACCGATATTGGCTTGAGATCCACTCTCGATGGGAGGATGAGCTCAAGGGATAAGCGATAAAAACTCCAAGGTAGGATAGGTTAGGATTCTATACTTTTCCAAGGTAAATAGTTATAACAGATCTTGGAAGCTTCAAGATTCTTTTTTGTTTTCCCGAATTTCTAGAATCAACGCACCCCCAAGGTTAAGAAACTTGTAGGTGATCAACATAGGCCCACAGTTGGACAACCTCATAGACAACAATGGCCAATAATTGGCTAGGGTGCGTTGGTCCTAAAAATGATTGAAATGAGGCAGTTTCAGGAAGAAACTCAGGGATATAAGAGAGGCATACTTAGGGCTTTGTTTAGGGAGGATGAAAAAATGTTCAAAGGATTTGAATGATCCTTTTTGAAGGCCTATTGACCATATGTGACAAAATAGCCTATAACAGATTTCCCCCTAAAGCATAAAGTCAAAAATGTAAGTTGATGTTGAACTACTTTACCTTGTGACAAGCCAATATCAAGAACAACTGCGAGATCATCATCTGTTACAATACATTTGCATCATGAAATATTTGTTGAGGGAAGCATACCCATACTCAACACATAAGCTAACATTACAAGTACAATGATCAGAAGACACATCCACGAATGACTGATGATGGACCCATGACTGGATAGTTGTTTGTATAATCACAACCATCATACATTGTGATCTTGTATTACTCTTGAAATCACAGGGCAGATGGATGAAACTAGATTCGAGGTCTTCTATCTCATTCACATGACCAATCAATGTATGAGTCTAACCATGTGAATCAATGAACTAAGGTCAAACATGGTAGAACTCATCTGATTACTGATCAATGATGTAAGTTGTTAACAAATGTGACAGAAACCATCGATGATGTTAATGACCCTTGAGGTACTACAATACAATTCATATAGTGTGAATAAATGAGTTGATGTCGAACACCACAAAAAATCTTTTGGTTAAAGGCCAATGATGAAAACTTGTCGTTGAGAGCGAGGAAACTTTCCATTGATGTATGCAAGCACCAAGGTACCAAAGGATTTTTTCTAAGTCAACTTCTTGGATGATGAGTTGATGTCGACAGAAAGCAACCCATCACAGGAGGGCCTTGATGTACCCCCCATCAATGACACGAAACATGTATCATGATTTGAAACAGATGATCAGAATGATGTTGATACAAAACTGGATCAGGAAAAGTAGACATGGAATGAAGGCTTAAAATTATTGTGACAGATATTGACTGAATGACTTCTATTGAATACAATAATGACACTAAATGTAGTTGGCAACATTAACCAAAAATTGAAAAAGAAGGCTTTGAAATGGTATGATAAAACCAAAATACAAGTAGATTCCCTAACCCAACAACCATGAAGATGAAGCGGAAGAGTTTTGTGTTCAACAACGACTCGCTGCCATTAACAAATGGAGTACCTTGTTTTCCCAAAATTCCCAACCATACTGGTCAGTACATCTTTATTTTTTAACAAGCTTGAGGAAGATAACATATGATTGATCTATAAGTTCACCCTTCAAATGAATCCCTCTGAGAATACTTAACGAACCCAAAGAAGGAGTGGTTCGGTCCTGTCATGAACGACGAGTCCATCGCTGTTTGATGTTTTTAAGAGTCCAGTGAGGGTAAAAACTTGACATTTTTTCATGTTTAGAGAGCTTGAAAAAGAGATGAAAAAGAAAACTCCAAATATTCCTTTTTGTAGATAGTCCCTTAGGTCCAAAACGACAAAAAATAATACCCATGAGAATCTCTTAGCCATTTTCAACTAAGGTATTCCTTTTTCATAAGTAATCTATCTTAGACTGGAAAAGGGTTAAATGTATATTGAGTAGACATCTTTTCATTTACTTTAATGAGTTCAAAAAGAAAAGTGCTAGACAATATTTTCGTATTTTGGGAGTCCGAAAAGAGTTGAAAGAGGACTCCAGGGGGTTCCTTTTTTTGTGAGTTTATGGAGCCCGAAAAAGTGATAAAAATGTGGTCTTCTGTCAAAATAATCTATTCAAAACACGACCAAAATCCGTTAAATAACTATCGACCTACACAAAACATCACAAAAGGGATTAAAAATACCCATTTCATGGTAAAAATGGGTTGTAACTAGGTCAAAAAATTAAATATGAATAAAATAATGGAAGAAACAACCATAAATATTCAAAATGACTATTCATCTTTACCATTTCATATTTACCTTCAACAATGAGAATTCTGAGTAGTTTTTTCCCTCGATCTTCTGCAACTGATTGCGCTCAATCTGGTGGATCATTTCAAGCACAATCACTTCCAGATAAGAGCTAATAAATTTCTTTTTCAATTCATGGTTTCATTTTATGTTTTCATGCAAGTTTTAGGTGTTTTTGAGGGCCCTGGGGTTTAAATAACCTGCCCTAGGATCAACGCAACCTCATATGGTTGAAAGGTGCATTGCACCTAATTGAAAATACACTGCAAGGAGGGGTGCAACACATTGTATCTCCTTATAGGGGTGCGTTGGGCATAAATCAAAAGTTTGTTTACCAATTTCTCTTCAAAATTTCCAATCTTCTTGCATGGAATGGATCCTAATGAATCTCTTCTTGATGTTTCAGGGCTTCATTAGCACAAAATGGCCTTTATATGGAAAGAAATAGAACATGAATAACAAGATTTGAATGCAGCTAATGATCTTGCTACTATCTAGGCACTGAAAATTTTTGGATTGTTGAAATTCTTCTGGCTTCCTAGTATGAGGCAACAGATGGAATTACTAGAGTATCTCGTTCATTCATGGGATGTACAAGAACATGCATTCAGATTCAGGGAACATCTGCTTGAGATAACGATAGAGGACATATATTTTTCTGAAAGTTTTATTTATGAGAGATGCCCCCATCTCTCTCCTAGGTGGGAGAAGAGGTGGAAAAATGGTGAAAGATTATATTGCCACTTATCACAAAACTCAAACTAAGCCAACTAGGGATGGAAAAATGGGCATAAAAGATGTAACCCATTTGCCTTTAAGAACGATCTTATTCATCATTTCCATATTGGCATATATCTCAACGCTTCATGTAGCTAGCAGATCATACAGGGAATATGGTGTGGAGTGTTTTGCGCCAATAGTATTCAACTAGAGTGAGGGAGTGTTAGTCAATATGAAGGAACAGTTGTCCAAAGAAAGAGAGGGAAATTTGAAAAAATTTGGCTATAGTTCCATCTTGGTATCTTTTTCTCTAGAGTGGGTTCCATCACTACAACCTTAGCAGATTATACTCTAACCCAGTGATCTGAGGGTTCCACATATGAGGAGGTGGATAGATCATATGTCCCGACATGAAGGTTCGTCGATGATCAGTTTCTTACCACCCTTCTTTAGATGGTTGCGTAGATAGTTCATTATGGTCAATGATTATCCGTATGTAGTGATGGATTTCCGTGATGACCCTGAGCTCCTGCTTCCTAAGGGTGAGTGATGGGGTGTCATAGGTAAGATATTTCAACCATTTGAATTTTTGAAGTTCTACAATTTTTTTTGTGTGTTTTTAATGTTTTTGAGACTAAACTATTGATTTGTTCATGCATATATTAGGCTTGTACGACCTATAGGTGCTTCATATCTCCATCATGCAGGAGAAAAATCATAGTAAGCAGTAGCACCAATATAGGTTGTTGCAGTAGGACGGGATGCACTATGTGATCTTAATGTAGCCGATATCCTAAAATAGGTGGAACACCACATGGAGGGGTTGACACACGGGATAGATGAGACTGTTATCAACCAGATTGTGATGCGACTTTAGCAACACACTATTGGAGGGCCAAGCTGTATTGGTCGGATACTGTGCAAGATAGCTCGTGAAGTGGCATGTTATCATGATCACTTTGATTAGTCTACTTAGATATTTTCATGTTGTTTTTATAAGGGTTCTGTGGCCATATGTGTCTTAGGCATAAATTTTGTAAAAACAAACTTTTTATATATCAATCTTCAATGTTTATGTGTTCTTATTATACTTTTCAATATATATGATGTGTATTGAAACTTATTTACATTCGTTGCAAATGTCTATTTAAAACATGATTAGCAAGAACATATGTCAAATTATGTGTTTAGATTTCTAGAAATATGTTGATATTATATGAAATCAAAGTGTTTTTCTAGAAGGCGAACCCTTAAGAACATGCGAAGGATTGTAGGACTTCTAACCGAGTAAACATTAGCGAGTTGTAGTACCATGAGCTGCGATTCAAGTCTGATGACTAAACAATGGATACCATGTGAAATAACATCTGGAAATAGCTCTACCACTACACTATACTCAATGATGTTGTTGGTAGAGCGACCAATACAAATCCCTTGTAGACTCACTAACTCACCATTTGGAGTAAAAATAGCCTAGGCTGTGGAGGATAGGTTCTGAGTACTATGGCTGACACCATTAGAATAACCAAAATACGGTTCAAGGGATACCGACATCTGCAAACCAAACGTAAAAGGCATCAACAAAAATCGTAGGAAACTTGAAGAGACACACTGAAAACACACTAAACACACCTATATACAGTATGTACACATTGTACTACACATGAAATTAAGCATAATATTTATTTAGGTATAACCCATTTCTAGGTTGCACCAATGGAACTTCATCAAAATCGACTAACTCATAGGCCCCTTTAGCAAGAACACACTTGATAATATATGGACTTGACCACATAGGTTGGAACTTTCTTGGTCCTAACTCGTCATATTCTCTATCATATAAGAGAACAAGGTCTCCTTCTGAGAAGACACAAGACTTGACACTTTTGTCATATTCTGCCTTAATACACCTTTTATGAGCTTCATTAGCTAAAGTGGCATCACACCATTTCTCATCTAAACGAGTCAGATATAAAAAAATTTCCTCTTCTACGAAGTGACAAGAATAAGTTCTATAACTAGTTTTAAGGACTAAATCTGACATTCGATTGGAGGTTTGGTATGCCCAGAAGGTAGCATAAAGAAGCAAATTCAATCTAATTTATGGACCCCTACCATACGTTGAAGCATAGTTTTGAGATATTGATTGATAGCCTCAACTTGTCCATTAGCCTGAGGATAGTAGGGAGAGGAACTCTCATGGGAAACTGCCATCTTAACAGTTAGTTTAGACATCATATGATTCCAAAAATCTGTCCATGACCCATAACTATGGCTTGTGGAACACCAAACCATGCGATAACATGGTTGAAAAAGAAATATACAACCATTTTTCCAGTATTGCTAAATGTAGGCATCATCTCAACCCATTTAATAAAATAATCTACTAGGACAATGATATAACCATCCCCCCTAGTCGAGTGAGGGTTACATGTCATGAAGTCAATACTACATTTTGCAAAAGGACCAATTACAATAACGAGATTCAATGGAATGGGCAGCGCATGGGCCTTACGATCATAAATTTGGAATGCATGACACTTTTGGAAAATGAGAATACAATTGCAAAAAATGGTAGGCGAAAAGTAACCAACGTGTAGGATCTTCTGCGCGGTGGCATAACTAGACAAATGACTGCCACATGCCCCCGAGTGGCATTCATTAATTACTTTATCAGCCTCCTCATGTGTGAGGCACCTTTGTAAAATTGTATCAACACTGCATTGATAAAGGGTATTGCCAATAATGATGTAATTTCTGGCTTGGTATCGAATATTTCGCAAGAGGTATTGGATTGAAAAGTCTGGGTATGGAGATATATTAGAATTTCTCCATATCATGGGTCATATGATGAAACCAGAAACAATGACTCATTAGGGATAGAATCTTTATATGTCATTTCAGAATGAGGGGAAGGAAGGTCACACATAAGCTTAACGAAAATTAGGGATTTCTTTGACTTGGATTTGATGAAATCCAGGTCAAACTCTTGCAGGATGACGATACATTTAGAGTATTCCTCCAGTAATTGATGTGACAAAATATATATCATAGGATTGCAGTATGAAATAATCGTAGTTTTCGGCAGCAGTATGTAATGGTGGAACCTTTGGACAGCTTGAACGACCACCAAAACCAACTTTTCTACGTGGGTATACCTAACTTCGGTATCATTGATATTCCAACTCAAATAATATATGTGTTCAGTCCCTACATCGTCTTCCTAGACCAATACCATTTCTATAGTAGAAAGGGCAACAACGAGATACATGAAATAATCATGCTCGTAAGCAAAGGGATATAAGAGAGATGCCTGAACCAACACATATTTTAGGGCATCAAACACCTTTTGAGTAGAATTATCTCAATGGAAGGGAATCCCTTTCTTAAGTAGGCGAGTGAATCCTTTGGTCAAGTCAACGTAATTAGGGATGAACCTTCGTAGGAAGTTAGCCTTCCCTTGGAGTCATTGAAGCTAAATGAGAGAAGAAGGTGCAAGAAGATCAACGATCACCTATACTTTCAAAGGATGGATACGAATTCCATGTTTTGAAATGAAAAAACCAAAATGTTGACCAGAATTGACGAAGAACACACCTTTGTGCAGATTTAATCGAATATTATAGTGTCTACACTGTAAGAAAATGGCCCCAAGATGCATTGAGTAATCAACTCGATATTTAGAATGAGGAGTGAGATCATCCAAATAAGGTTGCACGTTGTGTTTAATGTCATGAAAAGTGTAATCCATTGCCTGTTGAAATGTGGCCCCAACATTATTTAAACCAAATAGGAGTTTTCGGTAGGAAAATGTACCCTAGGGATAGATAAATGCAGTTTTAGGTTGATCCATTGGGAGAATGTTGATTTGATTATATCCAGCGAAACCGTCCATGAACAAATAGATTTCACAGTTGACACATTCATCAACAATTTGGTCGATGAATGGGGTCGAGTAATTTTCCTTTAGACAAGTGTGATTTACATCCTGATAATTGATGCATACACAAATTGACCCCTATTTCTTCATGATAGGGCCAATATTTGACACCCAATCGGTCAAAAGAATGAGGTAGATGAAACCAGCACAAATATTTTTTTCAACCTCAATATTTATTGCGGTGACCTTCTTTAGATGGATCAAACGGAGGCACTACCGGACTGGTTTAACATCAGGATACGTTTTAATCTCATGCACCACTATATTTGGGTCAATACTTGGCATTTACTCATAGGTCCAGGCAAAGACATCTATAAACACCTGAAATAGGGCTTTATAGGTCTTAATCTCAGATGGAGAGCAAGACACACCAATGTGTATATTTTCAAAAATGCCCAGTTTAATAGAGATATAAGGAGGTATCACCTCTTCGATATTAGAGAGATTCTTTTCTTATTCAAATTTGTGAATAGAAACAAAATTCGTAAAAGACTCAACGATATTGGGTAGATACATATAACTGAGATTATCCTCAATGGAATCTGGTAAGGAGGAACGATGGTGATAATCATCCCACTAAGCATCGTCTGGCATCATGATCTCCATGATGTTATCTTTTGTAGAGAATATATGAGAGACTAGATCAAAAGACGTATCATAATCCAATGATCGATCTACCTAATTAATGGAAGAGAAGGAATAAGACACACAAGCCGAATAGATGGCTTTGTAATCAAGCTCAATGGGGCTAAGCAACATTCGGTTGCCAAGAATATGGATGTTAGCTTCATCTAGTACAATCCATGGATCAATCGGGATAGTAGAAGATGATATCATATTAATATAAGCAACTGATGGTGAGTTTTCAGGAAGTGAAGGAGGAGGGAGAGAAAAGGTTCCCATGAATGATGAATCCTTCAACTATCCAACCCCGACTCGATGATAAGAGTGTAGAGCTTCCCATACAAGAGGGACAC
This sequence comes from Pinus taeda, assembly GCA_000404065.3. NCBI lineage: Eukaryota > Viridiplantae > Streptophyta > Pinopsida > Pinales > Pinaceae > Pinus > Pinus taeda. The sequence continues at coordinate 15,992 of APFE030311871.1, read as the reverse complement.
TTCTAGTAACATGAGAATCAAAGGAAAAAAAGGTGAGTTAGTTGATGGCCACAATCCCGCCCTTATGAGGAAACGGGATCATGAAGAAATAGGTCGAAACAACAGTAGCCATGGCGTAAACCCACATGTGATCCAATAGAAGGTTATAGTCAAGAGGTCTGTCAATAAATTAAACTTCTGTGGATACATTTCCCCCCTAATTCTACTTGTAAGGAGTTCAAAATACCACAAGGTTTATAAGTTCTCCCATAAAAACTTTCAATGTGGTAGGTGACTAACTCAGTTGAGGAGAACCAATCGATTTCCAACAAGACATAGACAGTATACAAGTCAAGCCTCCCTCACCCACAATAGAACGATGAATGTTCTTACTAAGGATGACGACCTGGATGATAAAAGATAATTGAGCTGAAAGTCGAGGGGTATAGTTTTCATGACTGAAAACAACTAAGTTGGAATCTGAAGGATCGACACATCTGATAGCCAAAAGTAAAGCCTTCTTTTGGGCGGGAAATTTTTGTAACACCTCAAGAATTACATAGTCGATGGAGACTGAGCCAAGGCTTTAACTACACTATAGTTTTGAGTAGACTTAGCACGAGGGTTGAAATCAAATTTATGAATAACGACCTTTAGAGGATTAATACTTAACTCTGCAGGAATCATGGGCGGAGCGGGATCCAATGAAGGTGATTTCAAACTGGTAGGTTGATCAATAGCATGATTGTTTAGAGGATTCACATTACCATAGTCCTTATTCCACATAGCCAACATAACATTATATTTAGGCTTCGTGGAGGAAAACATTAAAATCATGTTAGAGGAAGAAGGGTTTGGAGAAACCCTGTGGGTCTCCTGATTGGGAAATGGTTCGGTCAACACAATGGGAGAAGTGGAGGATTTCATAAACTAGTTCACTTCTGCGTGGTGAGTAAAGTCACGAGTAAAGTGCTCCTCATTGCAAATCAAGCATGGGTAGCGAAGCTTTCGTTTCTCATCAGAGGACTGATTTGTTTGTTTATACTGCTGTGAAGAATATTTCTTCTTTTTTCTTTTTCCTTTCTTCTTACTTAATGGTTTCTATTGAGATTTTCCCTTATCATATGAAATGACATTTATCTCGAAAGGAGAAGCCAAAGGAGGATTGAATGGAGGGTTTTAGGTAGATGCACTGAGAGCAACACTAGATGGTTTACTCACCATATGGGAACTGGAAAAACCAATGATGCAATCAGTGGCATGAGATTCTTTACCGGGAGTTGGAGGAACAATATTCGAAGGTCTCGAAGCATCTACTATCTTCTCATAGAGCGAGCCAGAATTGGTATAGACGAGGTCCAGATACTGGGCATGAGAAATCACTTGCTCTTCAGTCACGACCTTGCCTTTAGTTACATCCTCAATGATATATGGAAACAAGGATTTAATGAAACAGGTGTGCCTCTGGTGATGATGAAAACATGAATGAGGAAGCAACATTTGATGTCTCAACCATAGTGGTGGAAACAAGTTGGGAAGTCATATTGGATCCAGTCATGGTTAAGTATCCTAATGAATATTTCCACAAGAAATTTGCGGGTGAGTCAAAAGAATCAGGTAAAGGAGTTTGCGTTAGAGTTTAAGGAGGAGGAAGAGGGTAAGTCTAATAAAAATGAGTTCCACTCTAATGAACATGAGTAGAAGGACGAGGCTCTTCTTATGGGATCTGTTCAATACTCATAAGAACTGGTGGAAGAGGTTAACCGTTAGGACCAAGATATATAGAAGGAGGTTTTGTTTGAGACAAAGGAAGAGAAGGGGAAGGTCTTGAAGTAACAGGTGAAAATGGCTGAGGCACCTCAGATTCAATAACCTCAGGTAATAAGGTTTCTGACTTAGGAAAGTCAGGCTCAATAACCTCAGGCAATAAGGTTTCAGGTATTTCTCTTTTGATTTTGTCAGATTCATCGACAAGAGTAGAGGTAATCTCAGGCTCAGTACTCAAAGGGAAAGATGATTCTAGTTGATCAAATTCAGGAGGAGGACCAAAAGTAGTTCCTGAATTTACCGATTCAATAATTTGCATCTTATTATGCTTCTAGCAACGACCAAGAGTATCCTCTAGTGGAAGAGGAGGCTTATTTTGGATTCTACGCAAACAACGGAGTGGGGGATTTTTTTCTTCCATGTTGGATAGTAAATTTTAGAAATTAACACAAAAATCAATCAAAAAGAGGGTAATCTAGGCATAAAGGATTACCAAGTAACCGTGAACTGCATTATACGCCTTGGCAAACCAAGGAATTAATGTACGTGGAAGCAATCTCCCTGAATGTTGTGTTCGATGTGTCACAGTATACAAGGCGGTGACTCAGTTACCTATGGCGAAGATAGAAACCTATAGGGGACTTCCAAAATATAATTGACGATACGTGGAACTGCAGTCTATACTAGTGTTGTATAATGTGTAACAATTCGATGAGAGCATTCCCATATACTTTACGTGTGTGGAGAACCATCCAATAAACCCAAAGTTATGTGGAGAACGATCCTACACACTCACATATGTGGAACAAGATTTCACCCATGGGATACAACACTGGAAAAAAATGACAACTCCTACGTTTAATGAAGTCGAAACACATATCTAGCCTAGACCTCTAAATGTTTGCATTAATGTTACAAGTGCTCCTTAGGTTGATTCAATAAATTTTTCTGTTTATCTTCAATTAAGTTTCAGTTTTGGGGCTCACCACAAATTTCACCTGAATATCCTACAATGCAAAGTGGCATGACGAAATGAAATATTTCTCATTCAATGAAAATATATCTAAGTAATGGAAGGGACAAATAATATGCAACAAACAATGTGCAAAGTACAATTCCCTTTTAATGTGGTTGTTCTAATGTTGATGCACACAAACCCTAAATGCCAATGCAAAGACTTTTCTTTTCAAATACTTAATTTTCAAAAATGATGAAAACTAAGATGCAAAGTTTAATCATTGATTGAAATAAACATTTTAGAACGATGACTAAAACACCAATTCATCTAAGCACTCAATGATCAAACAAAATCGGTTTTCAAATGACCTAATGATAAGAACAAAGGAAAATATAAACAAATCCTTACCAAAGACACTAAAAAACGAAAGAAAACCAAATGGAGGCTTCAGAGAGACCATAAGATACTCAAAGACTCAAGGAAGAGAAGTTGGAAGAAGGATGACCAGAGAGAAATAAAATAAAAATAAAAATGTGTGCATGAACAAGGGCCAATGCAGGTGCAAAGGCGGCACCAATGCTTTGCAACGCACGCATCGAGAAGGCTCAGTTGGGGTGCAACGCATTGTATCTAGACTAGAGGGTGCATTAGTTAAGGGATGCAAAGTTCTGACACAAAAATACAATTGACACTCAGTGAAGGGTCTTGACTAAATAAGATATTAAATGTCTAAAGAAAAGGTAAGATAAGCACAATGGACAAATAAACCAACAAGGGAATACACAGTTCCCTAGTATGGTCGCCAATTTGTTATACATAATTTATGACTGTGGACATAAGAATCTTCCCTAGGCTTGGTGGATTGTCATAGGACAATAGAAATACAGAGATGTTGATGCTTTCCTTAAAGTAAATATATAACAGGATGAAGCCTACCTAGAATCTATCATATGTGTCGCTCCTTCCTTGGCTTGTATACTCCAATCCTAGCTTTGATCACTATAATTAGAACCTGCACAATAAAACATCATGAGCCAATGATATATGGGATCTATGGAGCATCATATAATCATTTTATTCAATAGATCAACATGATATTGAAATACATAAAATCATAACATCATATATAGGAAAACAAAGAACTCTTTGCATTAATAGAAATTAAGTGATTTACAATAAAAAAATTAGGTGTTGATCTTGTAGAAGAGCTCCTCCAAGTTGACTTGTCCTTTCCTTTCCACAAAGTGCACCTCTAGTCACCCTAATGTATGGAATAATGTCTCTCACAGTGGTAGCATAAGGGTAGAATCAATCTCCAAAAGGCAACCCCTTGCCTATGGATGATTGTAAATATATAGATGAGAGAGGTAGTTCATGAATTCTTATCCTTTTACAAATCTTGGCTTGAGATCCACTCTTGATGAGAGGATGATCTCAAGGGATAAGGGATGAAAACTCCAAGGTAGGATAGGATAGGATTTCAGACTTTTATCCAAGGTAAATAGTTACAATAGATCTTGGAAGCTTCTAGAAGGGGAAGCTTCGGGATTCTTTTTTGTTTTCCCGAATTTCTAGAATTAGTATACCCCCAATACTGAGCAACTTGTAGGTGATTAATGCAATCCCATAGTAGGAAAACCTGGTAATCAACGTTGACCAATGAGGGGGATGTGGAGCACAATAGATAATTGTTGTTAGACTCTCCATTTCCAAAAAATAGGTTGTATAGACAATCTATTTTAGAAGCAAACAAGGCGAAGAAGTAGTTGTTGAAGTAGGGTGTTATTCAACCAAGTACCTCATTAATGTGGGCCACCCATCATAATTGTGCAAAATAAAGATGGGACTTAAAAAATGTGCATTGATTTTAGAGTGTTAAACAAGATTATACAAAAAAACAAATACCCTCTACCTAGGATTGATGAATTGTTGGACTAATTGCATTGAGAAAAATACTTCATCAAGCTAGATTTAGAATCAAGCTATTTCCAAGTTCTAATGAAGAAGAAGATATCTATAAGTATGGCATCAAAACTAGATAACGTTTGTGTGGGTGGTCTATGTAATCTGCCAACTATATTCATGAAATTAATGGATGATGTATTGTGCCTTTATATAGATTCATTTTTTATTGTTTATGTCGATAATATACTAGTTTAGTGTTCAAAATGGGAGGAACACATATCACATGTGATGCAAGCGTCAAAGATATTGAAATAGAACCAACTGCTGGAAAATATCAAGAAGTATGGGTTTTCATTTCATGTGCTTAGGCTATGTGATTGATGGAGGGGATATTAAGATAGATCCTATGAATATGAAGGCCATCATGAAGTGGATAGTTCCTATACAAGTTTTAGACATTAAGATTTTTTTATTGGGGTAGCACAATACCTGAGAGAATTCATAGCTTCATTTTCAACAATAGTTGCACCACTCCATGCCATAACATTGTGTGGAAATGGTTTCTAGTGGGGAAAGGGTCAAAAAAAGGCACTTGAAGAGTTGAAAAGAAAAATAAGCCAAGCACTAATTCTCATATTACCAAACCTGCAATAGCTCTTCAAGGTGGAGATAGATGCTAATGGATATGTTATGGGAGCAACCTTGATGCAAGGAGGAAGTTATGTATGTTTCCAGTCTAAAATGTTTCATGGGGTGGTTCTCAATTACCCTACCTATGGAAATAAGCTCTATGCCCTGTTATAAATTGTCAAAAAGTGGAAACATTAACTAATGGGAAATAAGACAGTCATTCACATTGATCACCAGTTGTGATAATACCTATAGGTCCAAAGTAAGTTACAGAAAACTAGGAATGTGGATGGGGTTTTCACAACTGTTTCTTTTAACGATCAAATACAAGAAGGGTACCACAAATAATTTGGCTAGCATGTTTTTGACAAGGCCACTTGCATACAAAATCATAACTTTTGGAACTCCAATGCACATGGATTCTTTCACCTAGGATGCCTATAAAGAGGCATATACAAAGGATGAGGAATTCAAAGAGGTGCACTGACAACAACAAGGCCAAATTCATGTGGATGATGGTCACAACAAAATTGACTATCATATCCATAATGGGTTACTCTATAGGATGAATAAGCTATGTGTTCCTAAAGATAAGTGACTACAAATAATTAGAGAGGCTCACACCTCCAAGGTTGTAGAGCATTTTGGTGTTGGGAAGATAGTTGCCAATTTGTAGAGGTATGTGTATTGGCTCGGGATGTAAGAATATGTATCTAGATCCATTAGAGGATGTATACTCTATTTTACTAACAAACCTAGTAATAGAAAACGGGTTCTATATAATCCCTTACCTGTACCCACTTGTCCTTGGGAAATAATTTTTTTGTAGTTTGTGGGAGGTTTAGCAATTACCAAGAAGGGACATAACTACCTCGTTGTGATAGTTAATAGGTTTACAAAGATGTGCATTTTCATGCCCTATAAAAATAATATCAGGGGGGAACAAACAACAAACATGTTCTTTCAACAAGTCTTGGCACACTTTGCGATACTAAGGAGAATTTTTTCAGATAGGGACACTAGATTTGTCAGTGCATTTTGGAATACTTTGTGGGTGAAGATGGACATAATGTTGAGGAGGTATACAACATTCCATCCACACACAAATGGGAAAATAGAAGTAGTTAAAAAGATTTTGGTATAAATCTTGAGGGGTTATAATGAGAAGCATATGAATATATGGGATGAAAATATGGTTTATATACACCATAGTATGGTTTATATACACCATACTTTGAATAGTAAGTCACCATTTGTGACTTTTTTAACTTTTATATATTTTCCACCTTCACCTTTAGATGTAATATATGAACAACAAGGAGTGAGGGTGGAGCTCATAGGGGATGCTTTAAGAGGAAAACAATTTTTTGAGAAGAGTAAGCAAATACATTTGCAAGTATAGGATGTGTTAAAGAAGTCATAGGAGGGATACAAGGCCGTGCATGAGAAGGACAAGATAAATAGGTCATTTAGAGTGTGATATAGAGTATGGTTATAATTGAACAAAGAGAGGCTATAGGGTCTTGGTAAGAGAACCAAGGATTTGTGATATGGTCCTTTAAAGATACTAGAAAAGGTGGGAGATAATGCTTATAGACTCAATCTACCCCCATATATGCACATTTACTTAGTGGTGAGTGTGGATAATTTGAAACTCTATGGGCCTTCCATGTTGGATCAAGAAGAGGAGCACATCCTACTTTCCATATAGGATTTAGAAAAAGATGCTTAGAGATAGTTGACAAAAGATACAATTTTGTAGAAAAGGTACAAAACTACAAGACAAGGGTAGTATGACCTTTGGTAGATTTGATTGAGAGGGTAGCTTCCAAGGAAGTCTAAATGGTGCTCCAAGGAAAAGGTAGAGGAAAAGATTCCTCATCTCATTCAATAAAGATTTTGGGGACCAAAATCCTCCCAAAATGGGGAGTTATGATCTAGATTGGATCATTATTTGTCATCCATATCGATGGTTTTAGAGAGGAAAATTGAAGGAATCAAATTATATGAGAAATTTTGACAGTGGGAACCAATTGGAGAATTGGGGTTTGAAACCCTTTAGGGCTAGTTTGAGGCCTCAAATGTTTTTTTTTTTTTTTTGGGGGGGGGGGGGGGGGAGGGGCAGTGGGGTGTGCGAATATTGGGGCAAAAGTTTCTTACTTAAGCATTGAATCTTGTGATGTTATTCTAAATTGAGATGCCATTCCAACAATGTAATATATACGTCAACCAAAGTTCGGATGCAAAAGTTATGGCTCTAAGAGGTTGACCTATTATGATTGGCCAACATAATTCAAGAGCATGCCATGTCATTCCCTCCTATTCATAAGAAGCGCTAGCCACATGGGACTTTGGAGAATAATATATAAGGGTCAAGTTGTAACTCATGTTGAGGTTGAATGGGTCAAATCTAACCCTTAGTCAACTATGAGGTTGTGTTATAACTGGGCCACTATTCCATTCTATTTGAGTGCATTTTGTTCCATAGTAAAGCATAGTGGTTGAGTGTGGACAGAGGGAGAGAGATCATAACAAAAGGGGTTTGTATTCTGTAGAAACCCATGAGCCACAACTCTTAGGAAACTCCATAGAGAGTGCCTTCTCCTTTGTACTCACATCATTTCCATGACAAAAAAAAGTAGAGTAGACTCATATTCTAACATGATTTTCTCATGTAGAGATTTCCCATAACATATATTGATGTGCATTATGGTTTGAGAGTGATTAATTTACTCGTTCTCTATTTTCCGCATTTTATCTATTGCATGTATAAACAACAAAGCAATAATAACAAATCTGAAATATAAAAGGAATGAACCTTTCATAATATAAATTTTAGTCTACTTTCAAAAATATGTTGTGACAAATTATCCAGTGGAATGTCCACAACAATTTATAAACAAAGTGGAAGAGTTATAGGTAGGATCAGTGGATAGGGTAGAGGTTAAAGGGTACTGTAGGGTGATCCTAGGAATCACTCCCTTTCCCTCTTTTAATTTTTTAAAAATATATGTTTACCTTTTACATATTTTTTTAAATGTGTTTTAAAGTTAAGGAATTTAGAAAAAGATTATCCTTTAAAAAGTTATATTTGTTTATCTTGTGGTTTTTATTCTCTCTCTCGTGTGTGTGTCTATATATATGTGTGTGTGTTTATCAACTGTCATTTTTACTCTCTCTCTCTCTCTCTCTCTCACACACACACACACACACATATATATATATATATTATGTGTGTAAATGTGATATTAAATTCATTTATTTTCTAGATTTATTTTCTTCTTTTCCATATAATAAGGTGAATGAAACGACTAGTCAAGTTGCATGTTTGTGAGCTTACAACATCTTATCTTCCAGACATGTATCATCATTTGTTAGCTCCAATACCTACAAGTACCATTACCGATGTTCATTACATGGTGTGAAAATGCAAGGGAATTTCATCTTCATTGACATCAAGGTCTTAGAATGATGATATCAATACCAACACTCATGTTTGGAAGGGGAAACAATAAACTGTCTGGCATGTGGGCTATCTGACACTCATGACACACTTGTGTAGGAATGAATACTTCAACTACTCTTCCATGTGTTTCCTTAGTTTGTTATGTAATGTTTAGTTTTTACATTATCCTTTTCTTCTATTTCATTTTCTATAGTCTTCGGATTGTTTGAGCTTACATGGATCTGCACCCTACTCAACAAGGTAAAATTCTAATTCATTGCACCTTGGTAGAATTTGGAACAATGGAAGCCACATAGGCCTTTGATCTCTTATTCTCTTCTATAAATAGGAAAAAAAGTTAAGGAGTTGGAGATAGATGTGAAGGTCGAGCACACCTATTGTGAAGAGGTGGAGATAAACTTGCAAACATAGATTTCATTCTTGATTTGGGTACCAGTTGCACTAGAGATTTGGCATACCAAATCATTCATCACTCATGCTTTCTATGAAGCTTTAACCACATTTGGATAGGCTAGAAAAAAAGGCCTTCTCCTTGTCATCCTTTTTTTCTCACTTGTAAAGAAGCATGTTGAAGTCCTCATCTCAGATTTTGCAAGTGGCTCCAAAGATGATCCAAATAAAATACCCTTTGACCTAACAACAATGGGGTCTCCTCCAGGCTCTTAATTCCAGGTTTTACATTTGGATGTATAGGTGTTGTCTCTTTAGTTTAATTCTTCTTTTTCTTCACATGACAACTTTAGTAAATGGGGATTTGGTTACCATTCAATTTTTAGCTTATAGTTTCAAAAACATAGCAATTCGAAACATGAAACACACAAAAAATATGTTCATTGTAGTGCCGCATTTTGATTTAGAGGTTTATTTCAAGGTTTCAATTCACAATTTAGTACTAGTTTTTAAGGCCACGATTTCAAACAAGTTGTAATATTAATTTAGAAAAAATGGGGTGCTACTACTAGCACCACTTTTTGATCTTGGGGTTGATTTTAAGGTTTCTATTCAGAACAACAAAGGTAGTGAAGGACACTATTTCAAACAAGTAGTAGTTTTAAACCCTTTGTGCCAAGAAAAGGTAATTATAGTAGCACCCTTTTAAATAGAGGGGTTGATTTTAAGGTTTTTGTTTACAAGTTTTTAGGTCATGGTCGTAAATTTTGTAATCTTATCCTTGGAAAAAATTTGTTGTAGATAACACCACTTTATGAAGTTGGAATAAAAACAACCACTAAATGAAACCTCTAAAACATGAATCATCTAACTGGATTTCCTACAGGAACCATATATTTTATTTTTTGAATGGCTTGTAATAATTTTAATAACCATAGAAACCATAGATTTTAGGTTTTCCTTGTGATCTTAAGATTTTTTTTGGTATGTTTTCCAATAACTTCATTAGTTCTAAAAAGTATTAGAAAAAGTTCCATGGCTTATGGAAAACAATGACATCTTCATTAAATATTAGTTTCCAAAGTGTAAAAATTCCTTGTAGATTCAAACTATTTATGTAATTTTCTAAAACAAAATACTTGAATCTACTCTACTCATCAACGAAAACAATTAAATGAAAACGAAATCATGAAGCATACAAGAGAAATAATTCAATCAACACATTACATAATGATTTCCCAGGGAAATCCATAACTAAAACCATGTGCTATCTATATATTGCATAGTTAGAAAACATGAGAAGATTACAATGCTTTGCTCAAGCTTGAGCAACCTCTACACTATCTCTATTTGACTTACAACTTCCTAGACAAGCCTAGGCCAATACTTAACCAATTTTATGCTTTCCCAAGTCCCTATTTCCTTGCGTTGTTTCCTTGGGAATTATCCTCATATTAATTAGGGAAATTCCTCAATATGAATTATGTAATCCTCATAGGTCTTCCTATGACTGCATGCACCACCTATAAAATTTGGATGATTATACAACTGATAGTACACTACCCTTGAAATCCAATCTCAACTAGGTAACTGTCAGATCCGAACTGCATAAGTTTTTAATGAGTGAATCATTAGTTTACTGGTTGAACACATGAAGCAATGACCCAATGTCTGACCTCTTACTAGTGCCTCCATCAGTTGGAACTAGTTTAACTGACATTAACTCAGTTAAACTAAATTAATTAATTACAACTCAAAATAAACTCAACCAAGGATCGTATAATGTAGGAGACACTCTACATGACTTAAGTTAGACCCTCAACTAAAATTAAACGAACCACCTAATTCAAGTTAAATTAGTTAAATCATACAAGTTGTCTTGTGATGTGGAATTACAATTTTATTCCTAATTTAATTCAAGGATAAATATTAAATCATGATTTTCTTATTGCATTTTCAACACTCCCTCTCAACAAGAAAGGGATTATCAGATACCCCAATCCCGCCTCTAAGGAACTCAAATTTTCCTCTTGATAATTCCTTAGTTAAGATGTATGCATCATGTTCCTCTGTAGGAATGTACTCCAACAACATTATTCTCCTCTACACACAATCTCGTAGATGATGATACCAAATGTCAATATGCTTGGATCGATCATGAAAAACTAGATTCTTAGAGAGTTTTATACAACTCTAATTGTCACAGTAAATCACTATAGGATCCATCTACTGACCAAATAACCCAATAAGGATCTTCTTCATCCAGATAGCCTCACAATTTGCTTGACTAGCAACCATGTACTCTGCTTCTGTCACACTGAGCGAAACTGATCTCTACTCCCTGTTGTATCAAGAAACTACTGCTAACCCAAGACTGAAGATTCCCCTTGATGTTCTCTTCTCGTCTGATGGACTCCATGCATAATTTGCCTCTATGAAGCCTTGCATCTTCACTCTGTTCGTTTGTACCAAAGACCAAACTGAGTGGTGCCTCTAAGGTATCTAAACCCATGTTTCATTGCCTTCCAATAGAGTTTGGTTGGTTTAACCATTGCTTGACTAAGCTAGTTAACTACAAAACATATGTTTGGTCGTGTGTTCACCAAATACATAAGTGAACCCACAAGATTCCTGTAAATAGTAGCCTCCACTACTTCACTTGAAGTAGCATCTTCCTTCCTCTAATTCCCTGCTAGAGGAGTCTCCATGGGTTTTCAGCTCTCCATGTGGAAATTCTTTAGTGTCTTGTTGGCATACTTGTCTTGAGAGACAAATAGTTCCTCATCTCCTTGCCATACTTCCATACCAAGGAAATAATGCATGAGCTCCAGGTCCTTCATCTCGAATTCTCTTGCAAGATCCTCTTTGCAACATTTTACCAGCTTCTCATCACCTGTTAGAATTAAATCATCGACATATAATACTATAATCAATAATTTACCTTCAACCGTAATATGGTAAATGTTTACATCCGCTTCACTTTTGGTGAAGCCCAACCTAATGAAATAGTTGTCAATACTGGTGTACCAAGCACAAAGTGCATATTTCAATCCATACAATGCTCGCTTGAGTATGCACACATGTGACTCTCTATTGAAGGTCTAAAATCAATCAGGTTGTTCAATGTACACCTCTTCCTTAATCACTCCATTGAGAAATGTTGTCTTCGCATCCATCTGATGTAGCTTCCATGCCATCTGTGTTGAAAGTGCTAGAATAGATCTAAGTGAAGAGTACCTTGCTACTGGAGCAAAGGTCTCCTCATAATCAATTCCCTCCACCTGAGAGAACCCTCTGGCCACAAATCTAGCCTTGTGTTTCTCAACACTCCCATATGTTTCTTCCTTTCCCTTGTAAATCCATCTGGAACTCACCATTGACTTGTCTATTGGTCTCGGGACCACTTCCCAAACATTGTTTTTGATAATGGAGTCATACTCCTCTACCATGGCTTCAACCCACACTAGTTGTCGCACTATTTCCTCGAATGAGGATGACTCAATCTGTACACTCTCGCTCATCAAATCCATGTAGGTAGTGTACCGATATGGTGACCTCCTCTGCCTGTGCTGTGATGTGGGTGCTCCCACATTCTCTCTAGCATCATGCATCAATCTGTCAGCTTCTCTGGTGCACTTCCTTCCATCTTTGGAAGTCTCTACATGAGTGGGTGCTTCCACTCTCTTCTCCTCTGCATGTGGGTGTCCACATCATCCCGAGGTTCTTCCTTTGAAGCTAAAGGCTCCTCATTTTCATGTAACTGAAGCTCCCTCTCAAGGGAACATCTCATGGCCTTCTCTTCGTCGAAATTTACATCTCTACAAACCACTTTCATCATGTGAGATGGCAGGTACACCCAATAGTTGTGAGGTGTATCAATGTACCCCAAAAATATGCCCAACTCAACTATTGGTTCTAGCTTTTTCCTTGCATCCTTGGTAACATGATAGTAAAGTGATGAACCAAAGATCTTGAAGTGTGCCACATCTGGTTTCTTACCTTAAAAAGCTTCTTTTGGTGTACTTATCCTGAAAATATGATGAGGACTCCTATTCTACACATATACAGTTGTGTTGCATGCTTCAACTCACAAGTGCAATGGTAGGCCCTAATCATGTAACATTGCACGTGCAACTCCCATAATACTTTTGTTCTTCCTTTCATCCACCCCATTCTTTGTTGAGTTATGGGGTGCTATTAACTCTTGTCGAGTGCCTTTTGATGCACAGAAGTTCTTGAATTCATTCAACACATATTTTTGACTATTATCGCTCTTGAGAGTCTTCATTTTCATGTTATTTTCTTTCTCAAAAAGTGCTTTAAATTCATAAAATTTAGATAATGTTTGATCTTTCTTCTGTATGAAGAAAATCCAACACTTATGTGAGAAATCATCTACAAATATTACAGAATACCTGCGCTTGGCTGTGGAGGCTGTCGAGAATGGTCCACACACATCTAAGTGAACTCTTTCAAGGATCGTTTGTGCTCGACTGTCCTTATCATGAAAGTTGTCTTTGGTGTACTTCCCCAGTATATGCCTTTTGCATGTATCTCTCTTCTCTAATGTACCCTTGGGAAGTCATGTAGAAATCTGTTTCATGATCTTCAAATTTCCATGGTGTAAGTGGCCCAATATTTTATGCCATAATTCACTGATGTCTCGACTCTGCACCTTCTCTACTTTTTTCTCAATGCTACACAATCTTCTACATCCAATTTGTAGAGGTTCTTCACCCGATCCGCTTCACTTGTCCTAAGGATATGTGAGAAAGGAAAGCTTTTCCTTTGCTAAATATCACATCGTAGCCACAGTCCTCCAACATAGCAACTGAAACTAAATTCTTCTTCAATCCCAGAACATACATGACATCTTTTAATGTGAGAGGAGAACGAGACTCCCTATGAAAGGTAACAATACTGATGTTGATCCCGCTATACCTTCCATCATCTCCCATTTTGATGTGCATATGGAGGTCCTTCTCCTCCAAGTCATTGAAAAATTATTTGTTTGCCATCATTCGTAATGAGGCTTGACTATCCAAATACCACACAAAACCCATCACCGATGTCACCATGCAACCAATGAGGGTAAAATCCAACTTGAATTATGAAGCAAGAGCTTCACATTCCGCTCCTCCTGAGGGCTTCTTTCCAGCCTTCTTGTGCGGACACTTCATGGCATAATGTCACAACTCATGACAATGAAAACATTTAATATTCGACAAGTCCTTCTTCTTTCCGCCCTGACTTGAATCTCTTTTGGATTGGAATTTCTTTCCTTTCCATTTCTTTGCCTTTCCAGCTAAGGCACAATTATCCTCATCATCATGCTTGGATGAGGTTCCATCTCTAGTGCTTCGCCTTATCTCTTCTTGCACCAAGTCAGACCACAAACTCTCCCACTTTGGTAGATGCTCCCTCCCATTTATTGAATCATGGTAGCTGTGCCAACGCTTGGGAAGGCCTAGAAGTGCTAGAATAACCAGATCATCTTCAGAAACTGTAATACTAATTCTCCCAAGCTCATCCCGACATTGGGTGAACCTGCACAAGTATTGTGGTATTGTGTCGCCCTTCTCCATCTTGATCTTTCGAAGCTTGTCCTTTAGTGCCAACTTCCCGTGGTCACTATTGTTCTGAAACAAGTCGACCAAGGCTTGCCCTATTGCATATGGTGTATCCTTCCCGTAAAGGTTTGAGACAATATGATGTCGAACTCCTTCTAGTATGATCCTTCTCGCCTTGACAACGCATTTCTTCCACTCTTCCAGATATTAAGCATCTGTTATTTGAGGCTTAGGAATATCTCTATCTATGAATTCCTTCAACCCGTTGTCTTCCAACATTGCCTCCATCCTATCCTTCCAAGCAATACAATTTGAACTACCCTCAAGGGAATATTCAAGTCTCAATCTGTAGAATGACATCTTATTGGCTTTGAAGAATGATACTACAAATTTGATTTCACATGTAAAAGACAAACTTGTATTCTCCTCTTCTAGAGTGATTTATGCTCTAATACCACATAGAAATCCTTGTAGATTCAAACTTCTTATGTAATTTTCTAAAACAAAAGACTTGAATCTACTCTACTCATTAGAGGAAACAATTAAACAATCGCAAAATCACGAAACATACAAGAGAAAGAATTCAATCAACACATTACATAATGATTTCCTTGGGAAAACCACAACTAAAAACCCCTGCTATCTGTATATTGCATTAGTCAGGAAATATGAGAATATTACAATGCTTTCTCAAGCCTGAGAAACCTCTACACTATCTCTATCTATCTTACAACTTCCTAGACAAGCCTAGGCGAATACTTAACCAATTTTTTGCTTGCCTAAGTCCCTATTTCTTTGCATTGTTTTCTTGGGAATTATCTCCCTATTAATTAGGGAAATCCCTCAATATAAATTGAACAATCATCATAGGTATTCCTATAACTGCATGCACCACCTGTGCAATTTGGATGATTATGCAACTAATAGTACACTACCCTTGAACTCCAATCTCAATTGGATAGCTCTCAGATTTGACATGCATGGGTTATTTACGAGTGAATCATCAGTTAACTAGTTGAACACATGAAGAAACACCCCACTGTCTAGCCTCTTACTAGTTCCTCCATCAGTTGGAACTACTTTAACTAACTTTAGCACAGTTAAACTGAATTAATTAATTACATTGACTCAAAATAAACTCAACTAGGGCTCCTATAATGTACGATACACTCTACATGACCCAAGTTAGACCCTCAACTCAAATTAACTTAGTTAACTCGTACAAGTTGTCTTATGATGTGGTATCACAATTTTATTCCTAACTTAATTCAAGAACAAAATTCAATCAATATTTTCTTGTTACATTTTCAACGTTCATTCTTCCCCT
>APFE030311865.1:3914-22576 GCA_000404065.3 Pinus taeda | reverse complement strand
TATACATAAGGGTCTGACAGTAGTACTCGGCCCAATGTTTCAGGGCTCTAACTAAGGAGGATCGACCGTACCCTTAGCCGTACAACCCGACTACCCTATCGTACGGGTGAGTAATCTCTCCGTGTGCTGTTCTCGGTGTATTGTAGCCACAAGACGGTCGAAGGTTTATCTATGGCGAGGCTTTAAGGTAGCTATGGGGCTTCCTATATACCCAGAGGGTACGTGGAAGACAGTCCGTGCGCGGTTCTGTCTAATGCTCTACTACTCGAAGGGTACCCACAGGGGTTACAAGGGAGTCCAACAGACGTGACCACCTCTTGTATTTCCTGCGTGCATGCCTCCCCAAATCCGCAGGTTTATGCGCTCAACGACAGATCCCGTGGTTTAAAGACGCCGGAACACGTCTCTAGCCAAAAAAAAATCGCTAAAATTTGGAGATCCCACCGAGCCCTGGAAAGTGCTCTGATACCACTTGTTATGCTTCTTAACCTGCAAAGCAATACCGAACAGAGAATATGCGAGAGAAATACCCAGAACACAGAATATGCGAAGAAAATATACCCAGAACACAGAATAGCAATGATTTTATTACTCAGAGAGAAATGTTCACAGGCCTCTTCGAGGGGGCAACCTCCAATAGAGCAGAGCTCGATTACAAAAACAAGACACGATACTCCTCGCAGGGAGTCTCTATCCTTTATATATGACTCATACATGCAATACCACGGGCCAATACCGTGGGTTTTATTGATACCATCTATCTAATACTACCTCCCATTTACCCTTTATTTAATACTACCGCCCATTTGCAACTAACTGTGGTCCCTTCATTAATTGCGGGTTAACCACTTACAAATATTAATATGGGCTTTATTGACTCTTGACTATGACGTGATCCCATGACATGAATAAGGGGGTTAGGGTGGGACCCTAACACATTCCATGTTAGCATTGTCTAATGCCAAACCACACAGTGAGAGAATTCCTTTATACTTTATTTACTACAACACCGCCCTATATACCCGAAGGTATGTGGATGAGCTATGGTATACTTACGTACATCGAATGAGGTATCACACTCGCAATGTATCACAAAAAAGTTAGCGTTAGCTGCTATGTTTAATGACATCAGACATGTCTCTAGCCTAGACCTCTAAATGTTATGCATTGCGTTACAATGCTCCAATAGGTAAATTGAGATAACTTTTAAGCTGATCTTCTTAAGAATTTTTTTTTCAAGGTTTACCACGTGATGTATGTTTGCAATTGCTAGAATGCAACTAACATTAGAAACATCCTTCCATTCAATTAACAATGAAAACTATAGCTAGTAAGGGATAGAGCAATCAAATATTTGACAAAGAGCAAAGGGCACACCTAATGTGATTTCCCTAGTTATTCCTATCAATCATTCACAAACTACAATATGAAAAATGCAAGTTTTTATTTTCAATTCCCTTAATGTTGAGATGAACAAAAGGAAACTAATGCACATACAATCAATCAATATTTTTGCAAGAACAAAGACTTTATGACAGTTCCTTTTCAAAAGAAATGAAGATTTTACGACACTTTCTTTTAAGCAATGATTAATCGAGTATAAACTAACTTTGACAATGAATTGATAGTGATAAAGAAATCATTTAAGAAACATTAAAATATAAAGGCAAAAGTAGGACTAGGAAAGGAAACACAAATTGATTTCAAAATTTCAACAATCATTGATCTTTCAGCAAGCAGAAACATAAGAAAATTTGGGAAAAATCAAGTCAAAGGTGGGATTTTTTATGTAAGGAGGATCAACCTAGCCCTAAATGGGGGACAGTGCGCTTAAAATTCTTTTCCTCAAGCCAAGGGTGCTCTATAGTGCTATGTGCCCTGACCAAGCCTGCATTGGTGCCACAGAGGCCATTCTAGGGGCTTTCAAGCACAATTTTTACCAAAAAACACTTGAAAAAGGCTAAAACAAGATCAATGGAAGTAGGTAAAGTCTACTAGGGTGTACTAGGATGAAGGTAAACTACTTAGAATGATGATCATTCCCCAGTATGGTCACCAATTTGTTATGTGGAGTTTTGCATTTACGAATAAATACAATTTCCCTAGGTGGGTAGCTACACCTAGAACAACATATTTAAAGTGCTTAACCTTTTTCTATAGAAGATAAATAAGATAAGGAACCTACTTGTTATCTTTTGCTTTCCCTTTGTCTCCTTTGTATGGCTTTCATCTCTCCTTCTCTAACTTAATCTGCTCGACAAGTACATGCAATCATAAATAGATGACAAAAACCAATCAAAACAGGAGATCTATCTACTATAAGCAAATGGAATTGAAATAATTTACACATATAGTCATCATACATAAAGACAAGAATATGGAAAAAGGGTGTAAACAACTTTATTAAGTAGAATGAAGAGTTACAACCATGAAGTCTGATATAATGTCACTCCTCCAGCTTGAGTTCTATCCAACCTCACATCAAAAGCACAACACTCTGGTAGCATAACAATACTTACTTACAATCTCAAACCTAACACCAACAGTATCTCATTACAAATTCTCAAAGTCCACCCCTTGATCATTTAGATGAGTGCTCAATTTATAGGAAAATGGAGGTGGTTTGGTCATAAATGAGGGTACTGAATGGCCTTCCAAAATTAGAGTTAGTTTCCATGGAGGAAGGAATGAGAGGGTAGGATATTACTTAACTCATTCCCTATCCAATTTCGAGCTCATAGGAGATGACAAGTGTGGGAATCTTCTAGAATTCTCTAGAAGATAAGAATATTCCTAGAACCCTATGAGGATTTCACTCAATTTTGCCTAGCGGAACTCAAAGTGGGCCTAAGTTCACTAAAATACACCTTGACATGGGCCTACCTACACTGAAGCACATTTACCCCTGACCAAGGCTGTGCTGATCCCTCAAAGAGGCCTTTCTTGAGGGCTTCAGGCCAGGAAACATTCAGGGAAGGAGGCATTCAAAGTGATGACTTGTCTAGGGTGTGTAGCAGCTGGATTTGGGTTTGATGAGCCCTAATAGTACAAATGTGAATTTTGGGAGTGGTGTGCCCAAATGGATCTATAACAAAGACTTAATTTTATCAATTACAAATTAATCTCTTTCATGTTATGAAATTTACTTCCTCATGATAGACCTTGGCTTGTAACTCATCTTCACCCTCCAAAGGGTATATATAGGTATTGGAACCTTCCAAATGAACATGATTTTCCATCACTTTATCTTTTTTCAAGATTCCCTTACTCCTACATGATAAAACCTTTTATGTCTCATAGCCACAAGTGCCCTTCTCGAAACTCTCCTTGATGACTTCATTGAGACCATCTTGTCATGGTAACATGATATCACCTATAAATGAGATTCACTCATGAGAAGATAACATCAAACCCACAATTAACTATTCTATATTTGTTTACTCATGTAACATGTTGACTATGATGGGACAATGTGCAAGGGCTTGAGGGAAAGGGTCTAGGTACTACGTAATTGATCACTACACAATGATCGATGTGAAGCCTTTCTGATTATGACATTGAACATTGGATTGATGTAGAGATGGACCCACTATATACTAGAACTATGCAATGTGAAATAGGATGCACATGTGGTGAAGGGATTGGATAGAAGGTTACTATAAGTAGTTGAAGGTTAGGTCGAAAAACCTTGTGGATTCTCACTACACATGTAGGGAAGGGAACCTTTTTATTACAAAAATTTTCACTACAAGGAAATAAATATGTCCCCATTGTTAACTAGAAGATTGTGAAATACAGGGTAGAATTGATCAAGGCCTTCTATAGTGAGGTAGTACGGGCAAGAACATTTTCGTGGCTATGACATGAAGGTGCTTAATGTATAATAATGGGATTTTTGCTCAAGAAAGAGTTAGTGCACAAGTCTAGAAGGTAAGTGTTTCATAACTAAATCTTATGAATGTGTAGTTTATATCACTCAATGTATTATTAGCTCTTTTGTAACTTGCACCTGATGGTAGGAGAAAGAAGAGCCCCAAAATGGCTAAGTGTGGGATCAGTGGAACAAGAGAGAGAAAGACATCCAAACAAGTGGAAAATAGAGAACACACACATATATACCATAAAATAAAAGGTAATTTTTTTACACTAGAAAACACCAATGTTCATACGTTGGAATGATAGAAAACGATATTTATTTTTTAGCGGGAAAATTAAAGCGTAAAATTGCAACACTTAAAATACAAGTGGCAACACAAGTGTTAAATACAACCAAATGGTGTGTTACACCATAGGAAAGTTTCCAACACATATTATAATAATGAATAGCCTCACCTAGTGCAAGAGAGTGCACTGGAGCTACCTCTAGAAGGTGTCGCAAAGTGCTCTTAAGATGTGTGAGAACAGATGAAAGGAGTAAATGCAAGGGTAAAATTTGCACATTAAAACAAAAAGAAAACACAAGGAACACATGAAAGAGAGAAAGTGGAAAGAAAAAAGAGTTTGGAGACATAGAGGAGGCAGAAGTAACACATGTAAGAGAAAAACAAAGTAAAAGCGACACTTGTAAAAGAAAAAGTGAAAATTGAGAAAGTCGATTGGAAAATGGTGCATTTATAGCCACAAGTGAGAGGATGATGCTTATATTGAAACAATGCATAGAATTATATATAAAAATGAACTTTGAATGGAATCTTTATACAAGGAGAGAAGAAATTCAATTAAGGTTGAGATTAGTGAATGTGCTTTATGCATGTTGGGAAACTAGGAGCCAAAAGTGAATTGAATGACTTAAATAAATACACTTTCATTGTCAATAAAGAGTGTGCAGTCACTATTTGTAAGCAATGCCCTTCTACCTACACTGAGAACTACGCAATCACCATCGTAAGGAACTACATAATCAATTATTCACAAGGAGTGCAGAGTGACTTCCTTAGGGAACTGCATAGTCATTTTCTCTAAAGAGTGTGTAGTCATTGTCATTGAGGACTCTGCAATCACTATGGATAAGATATGTGCAATCACTATTGCTAGGAACTATGAAATCACTGACACCAAGAGCTATGAAATCACTTCTTGAGAGAGAGTGAATAACAATGACATTGTGAAGTGCAGTTAGCCTATCATGGTGTGTGTCCTTATGAACACATCAAGATTTGGGCATGTCCAAACAAGTATTTTAACACTTAGGACTACTAATGGAAGACTTGAACACTAGACAACATGATTAGGCATGACCCTAATGGATTGAAAAGAAGGATAGCATGACCCTATGGAGTCTCAAAAATTTCGATGAAGACAAAATTCTGGATAGTGGTTGACCCAATGAAAACACTATGACATCATTATGGATGTTGTTAATCTAGCTAAAAATTCATGGGAATTGGTAGCACATAAGAAGGAGGAAGTAAATTCCAAGTATATGACCTTGGATGCTATGAAGGATCAACTTATTCCTCACATATCAAAGAATAAAATGATGAAGGATATGTTTTCCTCCCTTTCTATTGTCTAAAAAAAAAAGAACATTTATAGAAATATGATATTATGAAACAAGCTCAATTCCATAGAGATGACTACATCAAACATTGTTATTATCTACCTCATCAATATCACATATATTTGTAGTTGTATAGAAGGTTGTAAACCTAATTTTAGTAAAAACGGAACTCAATGGATTCCCACTTCATGGGAACAATTTGTCAAAATATTTTTTTCTTAGGAGAATCTTCCGAACTTGTTTTCATAAGAAATGTTTAGAAGATAATGAGTTTTTAATCCTTGGATATAGCCCTTTCGTATGTCATTTTTGGGTGTAATACATGTGAAATCTTATGATTTAAGACAAGTACATGAAAATTATGTCTAGATAACATGGTAATAGATATATACTTGATCTCTCATAGGTTGATCGAGACTGTATATCTTGTAGCAACCCTAGAGATATCACTCATCCGATTTCTATATATAACCTCCACACAATCACCACAAAAGAAGACAATTTTTCCTTCTTCACAAAAGAAGAGTCAACATACACAGTATAAATTTCAAACCATATACATATAATTAGCATAAATTATACATGGGAAGGAAAATAAACAAATTTCTATTAAGAAAGGAAACAATACAAAATTTACCTCAAGATATATATGATCCCTCCTTAGCCTTTAGTTTGATGCCTTCCTTTGGTCATATCAAGATAAGGTAACTCTCACATACAATGAAACTGTTAATTGTAACTACATTGAATGATAGAAAGTGTTAATAATAAGAATGTAGTCAATTACAAATATCCTTCATTGTGATCATTTTCAAACTATTTTCTTCTACTATTCTTATTGTCACACCTATTATCTTTTCCATATTTTCCTATCGATCATATGAAAAGGGTGGTTGAAATGGTAAAACATTTAAATCTTTAGCTATTATAATGAACAATCATACCTTGCCTCTCTTCCTCTCTTATATTAATAGTAGCTTTCTCCAATGTCAATCATTGTGACATGGAGTGTTAAACCCCAAGAATGTTTCAATGGTGGGTTCCTCCACAAATATTTGTAGAAGCAGGTTGGAGCCTAGAGTAGGTCATAGCTTCCTCACCATCTAAGTTGTTGCCTCAATCAAATCATAACCTACAACAAGAATCTTCTTACACACTTTTGAGGTTGGTGCCTCAATCATGTTGTAATATGCCATGAGTAGTAGCTTACATATGTTGGGGATGGTTTCTTCCAATAGGTCAGAGCCTAAAAATCTATGTAATAAATTGAAAATAAATATGAAGACAAATTTATGGTTTTCTCTCATATGAGTTTCACATAAAATATGTTGTCTCTTTAATGTGATTTCTTCTTGATGTTTTGTGATGATAGCTTTATGATGCACTATTTTACCTATTAATATGTTGTGTATGGCAATGTTTCACTGTATTATGATGGAATGATTATGAAAACTTGGGAAATGGTAGAACATTTGTCACATTATTTCAACCCCCCTCTTAGTGTAACCATTGGTCCAACATAAAATTCTATTTTTTAAATCATATTTTCATATGTTTATGGTTGTAACATGCATTGTATGCACCTTTCTCCTAATTGCATGAACTACTTTATTTTCCTTGCCCTTATGTGCTTGATTCAAAATTTATAATCAACTAAACATTCTAGCAATCTAATAAGTGAAACCCATTGCAATTAATCCACAATTAAAGCCTCTTTCCCATAAAGTATTTCCAACACATTTGTCAAGCATGTTGAATGGCTACCAACTCAAAATTAGGAGTCGCATAGTTCCTTTTATGATCTTTTATCTCTTTGGATTCATAACATATCACATGCACATTTTTAACTCCTTTTAAGCCTTTACATGCATCTCTGCACTCAAGAAATTATTCGTTTGGATCAACTATCTTCAACACATGTGTACTTCTTAACAACCTCTTTAAATGTTGATAGGTCCGCTAACATTTATGGGGCCGCTCAAATTTCATGGCATTATTTTCAAAGGAAGTAATAGGATGAGTTATTTTAGAGAAGCCTTCAATAAATATTCTATAGTATCCTACTAAACACATTAAATATCTCACTGTTTTCATAATTTTAGGTGTTGGCCACTCTTTGATTTTTTTAATATTGTTTCATTATTTCAGTTAACATTGAGTTGAACTATCTTCCATCATACTTGAACATCTTTATCCATTTTTTTTTTTTTATTGAAATAATTTCAATTTATCGCACACCATATAACCACTTCTATGGGGTGAGAAAAAATTTATTAATAATAAGTACATCTCAAATGGTATGAGAATGCAAAAATTTACTCATAGGAATGTTAGTTATCCATCACATGTTACAAGGGAAAAAAACATTATTACACAAATTATTATACATTACATTGTAAAAACTTACTGATAGGCATTTTAGTTATCCATCACAAGTTAAAAGGGAAAAAAACATTACTACACAAATTATATACCTTAAATTGGTGTGGTGAATAATTATTTTTAGGTAAATATAGAGATTATAAATTTATTCAAAATGTTGATACAATATTAACTAAAATTGCTGCTAAAGGTGTAAAGTTATACATAAGGAATATAAGATTTGGGAATATCATTTTGAAAAATTAAATCATTGAATATAAAAACTCTTCTTTGTAATAGAATAAACTCTTTCTTCTAAATTGTTTTTGTTTGGCATTGCTTCTTATAAAATCTAGTCATATTTTCATAGGATGAAAAAGGGAACAACACCAATTCTTTCCCTACTTATTGTTATCATTTTCCATCACCAATTATTTTGCCAAGAATTTATGCTTAGTTTCAAATACCTGATTTAGTAAAATAAATCTTCTAAACTAACAGGGAACCAAGGTAGGCCTCGAAGGATCTCATATAATGTATCTCTTTCCATGCTCTAGACAACTCTCCTTCATAATAATTTTGAGTTTGAAATTAGAAGCGGGCATCCATATTGAAATCATTTCTTGAGCATGTTAGATTACTTTCCCCATGTAGATGAACATAAGTTGAAGTTGGGCTTATGATAAAATCATATTTCAATAAATATACTTAGCTCATAGATCCATCATGATTAATATGAAGATGCCCTACAATGTGTAAGGATTATTCCTTTGACTCTTGCTATGCATGATTGATTGGTGAACAATAACATTTTCTTGGTGAAGGGATGCTTAAGGTTAATAAATAATCCCATTAATTCAAGGAAAAATGGAAATATAATTATACACAAATAGCTCTACAATGCAATTAGGAGAAGGAATGTGATTCCATTGGATAAACTATTAATAAGAGGTACAAATATTAGACTGTGAATAAGAAACGTAAAAAGAAAAATACCTATAGATATTGTAGGAATTGGGACATATCGAGAATGGTTAATGGTTGAATACCAAGGACATCAAGGATAAAGTAAATAATCTTGAGGAAGACATGTCGTTTGGAAGATAAATCGACTTGTAGAACCAATATTTTGAAGGAGAGTAAGGTAACTATATATTTTCTATTAGGGCTTCTCACACATTACATGCTCATACTTCTGTGTGTGAATGGAAACTAAAATTTGGTTGCAACCATCATATGGCTAAACAATATTCTCCCTTTTTGTAAGTGAGAGATTACAAGAAAATAAATCTATGTAGTAGGTGAGATGCACTTGTTGTTGCTAGTTGTACAAAGATTGAATATTAGAATTATGTGATCATCAATATGTGCCATGTACTTACTAGTTTTGTTCAAATTTTATGTATGCTCCCCAAAAAATTGAGAATGGAAAGGAGGTTGAGTTTTGGTTGGATAATTTTGTTTTGAATGATATGCAAAACAAATGTGTTGTATCACTAAATGTTGCATTGGATGAAGGACATATTATGTTACATACCTATAATACAAATGTAGCCCCTATATTGTTACTGTTGTGTCCCATGTAGCCCCCATATTGTTATTTTTGTGCCCCATAGAAGCCCATACTTTTATTGTTTATCCATTATGATATTATTTCTATGTAGGACGTGATTATATCAAGACCCTTTAGACCCCTATATATTCAAAATAGGTCTTTTCATTTGTATCATACAAAAATTATTCAATAATCTAATGTAAAAAGAGGTTTCCCCTTTGAAGAGGATTATTTTGAAGCCATTGACCTAAATTTTCTTCTGTTTTGTGATCTGGTTACATAACATTTTGTATCAGAGATCTCAACCCTAGGGTTTCGCTTCTTCAAATAGGCCATATTGGAATTTCCACTATAACATTTTTCTATGAAGATTTAGAAGTTGAAATTTCGACATGGAGCTAAAATCTTGTTGAACTTCTTGTAAGAATTTTATATTTTGGTACTCAATATTTTTTGAGATATGGTCCCAAGAAGTTATGGTTTCTGCATGCTCAAAAATTGTGTCTCAAATGCGTGACCTAGTAAGAATCATCAAACTTTTCACTTCAAGCATCAGATTTGAATTCTGTAAAAATTTCCTAAAATTTAATAGAATTTAGTTTATTGAGGAGGAATTCGAGGTCTGAAGGTGAAAACAATGACACGTGGCAGTCTGTACACGTTTTCTATATTGACTTAATTCATAATCAGATCATCATGGGATATTTGGTATGACTTTACCTTGAAGAATCCAATATTGATCTAACTTGTGGGGTCAAAAAAATGACACAAATATTTATATGAATAGGAAGGTTTAGACTCTGGAAAGCCGAAATTATAGAGATACAATAGTTTCTAGATCTAGCTCCTAAAAGCAAGAAAAAGATTTGTATTTTTTTTTTAATATGATAACTTTTATTTGAAAAATTAGTTTGAATTTCTTCAAAAGTCATATTCAAGCATACATATTAGTATTTCATTCTAAGGTTCCTTGAAAAAAAATTGATACTACCTAGTAAGCCAATAGGAATCTCTTCTATAACACATGAATAAGAAGAAGAAATACAACATGATATATCCAAATTATGAGATGAGGTGCACAAATTTCTCTCTCACAAAGAGTAACAAAAAATGAATCGAGAGTAATGATGAACGTTAAGAGAGAAGGTTTAAATGGGGGCATGGATGGTTTAGAAGCCAAAATAAATAGGGACATAAGGGATTTAGATAATATTTTGAAAGAATAAATAATAGGTGATATAGATAGTTTAAAAACATAAATAAAAATTGACATGAATCATTTATATTCATACATGGAAGATTTGAAGGAAGGTTTGGAAAAACTGCTAGAAGAAAGGCTTCTTAGTGGTGATAAGGTATTTCATGAAACTCATGAGGAGAACAAACACAATGTGAATTATTATTTTAGATACTTCAACTTTCGAATAAAGACCAAACATATTCCAAAAATTGATATGTGGATGTTGGATGGGAAGGTTGCGGTGTCATGGATACTATAGATGGAGTATTTATTTGATATACTGAATGTGAAACACATAGAAAGGGTCCGCATCACATCTTTGTATACACAACCCAATTAATTTTTATGGTAACGATGGCTTTGTTCTCATAAAGCACTAGTCACTTGGACATATTTTTGGAAGGAATTCATAGCACATTATGATGATACAAAGAGAAATGCCTTCTTTAAAAATATGATAAATATCAAACAAAAGGGCTCAATTGATGAGGTGAAGGTGGACAGTCACTTGTGACAACAACTATGCCTAGCTATGATTGTGCAACTCAATCAGCAAAGTGTTCTAAGCAAGGTACGGGTATGTGAAGAAGATACTCAAATCTTCTATAAAGAAATTCACAATCAATTTCATCTTCAGGGAATCGGTATGCAAGATTACAAAAGCGTGTGTAAAACTGATCAACAGATTCATCAACTTCTTTTCGTAATTTCAAAATTCCGTCATCAAGTGCTTTCTAGTTAATGTGATTGAAAGCACGATCCATCTCTGTGACCATATAAGCAAGAGAATGAATAGATTTTTCGGGCAGTGTGGCACACCAATGCATTGGGTGCCCTCAAAGTGTGTATATGAACAATGCACAACTCATGTATTCTTCAAATAATCCATGTCTTTCACATGAGCCCACAACGATGACCACATGCCTAACTAAGGCTATGTAGCCTCCAACATCAAATGTTTTATGAGACAAGTTATCCAAGAGCTTTTCTGAGATGATGAAATTGTTTCCATAAGACATACATTCCAGAAGAGAAGCTCGGTAGTTAGTCATGGTAGATGTGTAGGGATTCAAAACTGATGTGAGGACTTAACTTTTCATTTGATCCTCCTTCTAGCACAAAAATGGTGCTGGCCCCACCAACATGTAAGGGGATATCCACAGTAAGAATTCACAATTAGATCTTAGATCGTTTGGTGTAGGAGTGCCAATAGTGGGTCGTATAGCAATACCTTGAACACAATTTCCACAGACGTAAGTAAGATAAATCTATTGGTAGCAAGGGTGCAACCGTTGCAGTGAGTCAAGGAACTTACATGAGAGGTTCGAACACTAGTGGGTTGAGATGCGTGCGCACCTTGGCAACCTGTAAGAGTACTTGGATGGGGAACACACTAGTGAAGATGCATCACAAGATGGAAAGCAAGTCAACTAGAAATCTGAAGTGATCGTTAAAATAATCATCACATTTCATAAAGATTCATACATGCTCATATGGAACAATCCATACATGTGTGTGTAAGAAAGCAAAAACATATGCCATTTAGAGTAAACAAGACAACTAGAATACAATATAACATATGCATGAAACGTGTTATCTCTTATTATATAAAGAAGTGTAAGTTCCAGTCATACAATACATCCATGTAAACTTGCTACCTCCAATAGTGGAACATTACAACCACATCCTCTTGCTACTCCAATGAGATGAACTAGCTCCTAGTAGTGGAGAAGCCAAGGTGCGTTACAATACTATCGAAGCTCTCTCCAAGATAGTCTTATAGGAACCTTGGCTAACCAAAAGCCTATACAGTGAGTTATGAGGGACTATTTATAGCAAAGGGTGGGGTGACCCTTAACGTTCCCCTTTGTGATAGTTCGTCTACGCTCATGACTCTTCATCTACATTATGATTGTTACATCCAAATATTGACACTTGAACTTCCACTTGACATGGCGTTACATTACAGTGCACATGTGCTCATGTGAGACGAAATGGCGTGGGAAATCCATGCAAGACATCACTGACACTCCATCTGTTGTGGTGAGATCAACACTTTGACATGCCTGCGATGGTGAAGGTGGTGAGCTGATGTCATGCTTGGTCGTCCATGATGGTGTGCATGCACTCCATGGTGACATATTTCTAAAGCAAACTCTTGCCTCCATTGTGGCCAGTGCATTGGTTTGACTACTTCATCCAACTCATCTACCAACATGTGCATGGTATTATTGGGTGCATCTGAAATGGAAACACATTGATGCATAGTGTTTGCATTGACCTTCAAGTGTGTGTCAATGATGATGCGCATCAACTTGCTGAAGTACATGTTCAGATCTAGTTGGACTTGCTTTTTGTCTTCGACTTGTTGAGTGTGATGAATGTGTTGGATCGCATGCATGCGCAAAATGAGATGCATGCTACTAAATCACTTACATGCAATCAACAACACTACTCACCATGTCTAGATCGTGCCAACGGCTGGGATAGATCTAACACTTGTACGGGTGTAATTTCATTTGTGAGTGCATTTCGTTCCCACTGTTGTTCCTATTCATATTGTAACTCATTCATCTATCTATGTAGCTTCATGTTTTTCCTTGATTTGCTGCTTCAACACATGCAACTCCTTCTTTGTTCCATTATTTGTCTTTGTGTGATCTTCATGTCGCGTCATCACCTCATATCCCGAGTCTTCAAAGTTTCTTTCATCATTAGTGGATCTGCTTGAGCTTGCACCTTTTTTCCACCTCTGTGTTGTGAACAACCTTCCTCTTGCATTCGCTGCATTCATTGCATTCGTTGCATTTTTTATGTTCAGTGCATTTGTTGCATTTGGTGCATTCGTTGCATTCGATATGCTGCCTTCAACTTATATTCATGATGCTACTCACTATGATGTTGCTGTTGTCATATCTTGATGTCCTTGTCTACGAACAACTTGATATCTTCATGAGTAGGCAAACTCATAGAAATTTGATCGATTACATCTCTAGGTGTGCTCTGAACAATGTCTTCAATTTTACAATCTTGGAAACCATTATACCTATACTGATGAGAGGCAGATGAGCACCTACAATACTTGGAGACCTGGCAATACTCATGGGAAGCAATCTGTCAGTTGAAAAAAAAATGAACTTGAGCACTAACTTGCAACAAACGTGTGTGACTAATCATGAAGGTAACACAATTTTAGCTGAGAGGTAGGAAGACTGACTACCAAGACTATAGAAGGCATGGTCTGGGCTACTAGCAAACTGACTGACTGGTGGAACTTCACAATGCATAGTCTAGTCAAGCTACTGACTCCTTGAATTGCACAATGCACAATATCAGCTGGAAATGACTACAAGCTTAGGGACTGAATTGCATAATTATCTGGGCCAGCAATAATTTGCCCTAAAAAGTGCACAAAACAGTCCCAAAGGATAGTGCCTCAGTAGAAATTTTCATTTTCGGAGAGGAAGACAAATACTTCCTTCCTTGGATTGTGCAATCTTGTCCCATTAAAGGCAAAGTCTAGATCGAGGTTGTCCAGACTTGTCGACAGGCAACTGAATGTGAATGTGAGTGCGTATGCATGGTGATACTGAGTGTAAGCATAATTGAATGATGATGCATGCAAATGGTGAATGGCAGATTCAGGAAATGGAACAACAAGCATGTGGGTGAGGCAAGTCACCGAGTCGGCAACTCTTCGTGAAAAACAGTTTCATGCATGCTATAGTAGTGAGATGTTGACGAAAACTGAAACAGTGCTAGTACAAACTAGTATGTATCAAAACGATAGCAAGTGCTTACTAAAATCAAGAAAACAACATTGATACAATGCGAAACACAAAAGAACTAGAAATACAACACAAGTTATGGAAAGAGGGCTTACCCCGAAACAACAAAGATGAGTGTGCCAACAACTCCTAGATGTGATGTGGGATATCAAAGGTACAAGATTGATGTGAGGAATGAGTTTCATGATGTTCAGTTGATGAATTTGATAACATCGAGGTTGTGACGTGCATGCCCCAAATCTAGGGAAAACGACACTTGCTGGGAGATTTCTAAAATGATCCTTGCATGTAACCTTCGACTGCCAAAAATAGGTCCTTGAAACAAGGGATGCCTTTGCATGCTTCCCTGGGAGAAGCAGCCCATGCATGCAAGTCGTTTTTGCTCAGTCCCAAAGGGAATTAGTCAACTCAGCTGCACATGCAAGATATTGCTCGAATATTGAGAGAAAATGTGCATTTCTGGCTAGGATTTGGGTTGGCTTCCTAGGAGATTTTCACAATTTTTGGGCAGAGCAACTGACTGCTGCCTAGATTTGCACAACTTCTAGGATGAGCAACACTGTTGGGGAAAATTGCACAATTTTCAGTATAGTTTTGACTGCCAGAATTGTGCAATTCTGGAGCCCAACAGGCTACAAGTCAGGATTACACAATTTATGGAGGGAAGACTAGTTCCCTCCAAAATTATGTAATTGCTTGGGGAAGTTGCTGAAATTGTAACTAGACCAAATCCAGGTGATCAACTTGTGAGCAGAATGCATCGAGCTGTGATAGACAAGCTACCTTTGTACAAGAAAAAAAATGAAGGTTTTGTACTTGACGAAGCAAGACATGCTATTGTGAAGGTTGGAAGGGAGGCTCAAAAATGAAGCTAAGGAAAAATTTTGAAGGGTGGTTATAGCTGCTACAACACAATTCTAAAAGGTCACAAATTCCAAACTATCTAAGAGAGCTACGTTTTCCAAAGATTGGATGTCTTCTTAATCAGATATCAGTCCCATGCTAGTCTCAATATTTATGTAACTCTCTAATATGAGATTTGTTTATTCTTCTTTACTACATACATTATTGTTGAGCGAGATGGATTTATATCCGGATGACAAACTTCCAGATACAAATAATTTTTTTCGAACTTCATACATTTAAGTTGGAATATTGACCCCCAATTGCAACTTCAACTGTAGCTGACATGAATCTCTATATTAGTTTTATTTCACTACTTCACTAGCATGTTATAACGTTTTTGACTCTATCAAAGGAAAAACTCCACTTCTCGACTACTGATAGAATTTTATCCTTAGATTCTATTCATCCAATGTAGATAGGGATTTCTCTACACACTTTATTTGTTGGCAGATTTCCAACAATTAATCCATTGACCAATTGAATCTTCCAACTTACTCTCACGACATGTTTGGATGAGAATATACACACTCACAATTTCCAATTAGATGTTATTGTGTTCAATAATAATCTACAAAACATTCATCCATAAAGCACACATTAACTCAAACTTAGAAAGATTAGACATATGTAATAATGGAGGATAATTTCACAAAATTACTCTTAGTACAATATTTTTTAATGTGGCCTAACTTACTTAATTATTGGCCCTCTCCACTATTCCTGTTGAACCTCTCTTGGTTCCTTAGACTCTCTTCATTATATCCTATTATCTTCTCTACTCTCTATCTCTCTACTTTTATTTACAAAGAGCAGTTACGTACAACAATTATGGTCTATTGAGATCCACTAAAGTAGGATCTAGTATTTCATACAAAATCATATCCAATAATTTCTATATCCTCAACAATTCTACTTAAATAATATATTACTTGTCGATGAGGGAATTATTTCCTCATTTCTTAAATAAATTTCTATTTTAGGAATAAAATCAAATTCCTACATTTTGACTACATTATTTGACTTAAATTAAATTAGAAGACCCAACTCCTTTTAGTAAATGTGGCAAGTTCTCCTAGGATTTCTGTACTTGAATAAATTCTCTTGCATCATTAACCATTATCCATCATCATCAAAATGGTAGTAATATTCAAACTATGGTCAACCATAATAAAATCATGGTAAACCATGTTTAATCCTATTCCAACCATAATCAAACCATAAAAAACCATAACCAGGTTGTGGTTAATAATAATCAAAATAGTAACCACTGTCACACCATTTTTAACCATCATCAAAATGATAACCATAGTGAAACCATTGTCAACCATTGTCAACCATGTGTTGGACTCCAAAAATGTCATACAAATATCACTCATTACCATACTTTTTTCACCTATGCTTCCATTATACCACTCACTATTCACAACCTTGTCACTCCATTTTCCCTATTATTCGCCATTAATGGTCTCATTTATATTTTCCAAATATTATTTATTTTTAAGCATTTTTGGGAGAAATTCTTGATTAAATATTATAAAATAATGTATTTTACTTTATATATGGAAAGCGGGTTGTTTTTGTGACATGTGTAGGTGCCAAGGAAGCTTCCAAGACACTTTTATGTGGCCTTGAAGGATCAAATTCGAATTTGAGAAGATAAACCTCATGGAGAAGACGATGATCTCATGGAGAAGATCAAGGACAAAAGGGGGCTATGTGTCTAGATGATTGAGAGATGTATGGAACTAAAAGAGAGATTAGTGGATGATCATTATGAGTTTGTTACTCATCCCATTATATAAATAGGAGTACAATCTCCTCCATTTGTAATCTTAAAAGTTGGTTTGTACATCATGATGGAGATTTTGAAATAAAGAATCATACTTCGATTTTGTTACTTCTACATTTGGGTCCGCTTTGAAGTGGTGTGCTTGTGGAGTTATGGAGGGCCCCCATGGCCTCACTTGCATGCTTATTTTAGGTATAATTTAATTTATGTTTTTATTTGATTTCAGCTTTTAAGTTCTTGTTAGATATTCTAATTGTTGGAAGAAATCTTAAAATTCATGTGTTCTTGTAAGGGAACCATAAGATCTCCGACAAATTAGGAATCTCTCTAGTTTGTTTGTTTTATTTCATTTCAGCTTTTAAGTTCTTGTTAGATATTCTAATTGTTGGAAGAAATCTTAAAATTCATGTGTTCTTGTAAGGGAACCTTAATATCTCCAAAAAATTAGGAATCTTTCTAGATGTATAGGTGGCACTTCTAAGTTTACCTTCCCAGGTTGACATTAAATTAAACTCTAATTTGCATCAACATTTTAGACTCAACATTTTGGCGCCATTGCCAGGGAAGTGCAACTAGAAGGATTTAGTATTCATTTTATGCATTTGTTTTTATGGACTAATTTGTGGAACTTGGTGATAGCAGGTTCGTAAAGGAGTTCAAAGTTTGGAGCATTTTTATTTTCACATCTAGTTAATTTAAATTCAGTTTTTATTTTAAACCCCCCATTTCTCACTAATCCATCTACGGATGAGGTCTTTGACAATGTTGAACAGGTACTTCTTGGAGAGCAAGGACAATCACCTTGAGCCAACTCTAGGACAGGATTCTCACATACTTGTAAAACATAACGTAGAATTTTTAAATCTTGATGTGAGCATGTTCGAATTTTTAATCCGTAGATGGCTTCATTGGAAGCATTCTTTTACTTATAAAATAAAACATCTTTTGAATTAATGTAGAATAGATTAGGAAAATAAAAATGAGATCTCATTAGAAGTCATTAGAAGTTTTTAGTCTTGTTTTGAAAAAATAAATCATCATGAATAAATTCAGTGGCACATCTTTGCATCTCTATGTCTTGTTTCTGTATCACGGGTGAGCCAGGAGCCTGATTATCGGAAATATTTGTCTTTTGAGAGTCTAAATTCCCCCGCAACATTGCAAAAAGAGTATAGATAATGCAAGGTTTTGTTGTAGAGCTTAATTGTGCTTTTTGTTGCAGATCTTAATAGTGTTTTATCCATCCATGATAACCTGCACAAATAAAAATAAATCAAGAGATTAGTATTCTCTCTTCCTGCGCTTCATGTGATCAGGAAGATCAGAAAATCTATTGATTTATTTCAAATAAAAATACTTTTGCTGGAAAATTGATCTGCATGAGTGAAAAATCATCTTAAATTTTTTAGATTTTTGTTTTAAAAAATCAAAAATAATTTTTTTTCCACATAATAATAAAAACTGTATAATAACTGATACGACAAGTCTACTGATCTAACTACTCAAAAAAAAAAAAAAAAAAA
>APFE030311862.1:0-51641 GCA_000404065.3 Pinus taeda | reverse complement strand
TTGCTTCAGCCTATTAATGCCCCCTGGACCTTCCTTAATTTTCCTATGGCAAAATTTGCATTGCATTTGACTATCAACCATTTCAACATATGCCCAAGCAGGATCTCTTGCTTTAGGTGCCATTTTTTGAATAGGAATTGAAAGCAAACAATCTGCAAATTAAAATTAAACCAAAAAAAAAAAACCTTGATTCAATGTTCATTTATTTGACAAAAAACACTCTAAAAGCTTTCTAGATATGCACCTCAAATTTACTAAACAAAAACAGATTTATAGAGGTGAAAAAAAATACCTCCAGGCACAAACTGCCTCCTCAAGCTTGCTCCAAGAATCAGCTCCTCAATGCTGCTCCAAATAGCTGCCCAAGAAGCTCCTCACTCCAGCTACAATGCTCCTCCAAGACTCCTCACTGCTGCTCCAAAACAAGCTCAAGAACTGCTCACTAACTCTCAAAGAAGACTCTCACTCAAATGCATAAGATTGTTGTGAGAGAATGAGAGCACTTGGGTGTGTTAAATAGGGTTTGGGAGGGGGATATGGACCCCAAACTACAATTAGCAATATCATAATATTGTTTGAACTCCAAAATAACCATCAAACGAATTTAAAATCCATAAAAAAACAATTAAATGATTGCGTTTGCGTCCGGGTTCCGTGCTACATTGACTCGGCCATTTCATAGCGGAAACGGTCCGTTTCAGCCGAGTCAGCAATGACTCGGCTGAGTCATTCAATGACTCGGCCGAGTCATTGCTGACTCAACCTTCCGAACCGAGTTAACCACCGTTTCCATGTGGAGGCCAACGAAACGGATCAACCCGGCCGAGTCAATGTTGACTCGGCCGTTCCTTAAAACAATGATTTTTACACAAACCTCAGTCTTTCAATAATCCAAGAATCAACAGTAGTACCACCAGACCTTACATAAAGGGGAAAGGAAGACTTACTGAAAGTAAACTAGTTTTCCATTCATTTTTCCATAAAGTCAAAGTTGATAATATAGAGATGACTAAAATAATAGAGGTACCTGAATTTGAATGAGGAATGGTCGTGACCCATCAATAATCACTGTAAGAGCTAAACCAGCTAATACATCTTGATCACTATCCCACTCACTTATATAAAGCTCGCTTGGATTCCTAACAGGTTGCAAACCATCATGCCCCATTTCTAGCACTCCGATCTAATATAAAGCAGAGAAGCAAACACCAAAAATAAGCATCTTTCCTGCTATGTTTGAGTGATTACTAGTGGACACAAAATATCTGACATAAAGAAAGAGTTTCATTTGCATAAGAATTAACAAAAACAGATACATAAGCCAATCAACTAGTCAGTGTATTGTCCAAATAGACGGAATACATACACAACGTAACCTTGACAAAAACAATATCCATTATATTTAACACTACATAAAAAAACAGACAAAATAATCACTAAGTAGATTAAATAATGAATTTTTATTCGGACTTCCAGTGTACCCATTATAAAAGGAATCACAACAGTATTTATCCATTGCCACAGCAATAACCACAATAATGCACCAATTTATAGTGCGAACATGACTACCAAGGCAAAAGACAATGGAAAGTATGTCGATTAATATGTCAAGTTGTTACAAGAACAACAGATGTACAGTCTTGTTCATATCTGCATCGTACTACAAGTACTCCACCACTATCCTGGCATGGAAGAATGCCATTACTAACACAACCGATACATTAAAGAAATAGAAACTAACAACTTATCCACGACTTCTATGCATATAGCAAATGGACACCTTACCCCTATGTATTACTTCTAGTTAAAAGCTATTAATTAATCAGCTACAATGAATGTCCATATCGAGATTGAAATGGTCACTTTTGATAATCAGTTATGTTCTCAATCCAAATGAACCTCTCAAAATTTCAACTTGATTGATTTGGCATCAATTGTTCATGGATACTTTTGTAATTGATTCAGCACAGATTATCCATGGATACATCTTGATTGATTCTACATCAATGATCTGTGAGTGCTTTAGGTAGATGTAGGGATCAGTGTACGTTTAAACCAATATGAAGTTTGCAATTTTTTTAAACTAAACAAGATTACCATACTTGCATCTGACATCAAGTTCTTGGTGCAGGCATGCAAAGGAGAGAATTTAAGAGGGTAAATTCAATTTCTGAGAACTAGCCTTTTGGGATATTTTACATATTTAGAAAGTTCAAATTTTTGGAAACTTGTCATATATTTGGATACCATTTTTGAAGTCGTCAATAGAATCTGGTTTTGGTAATAATGACATAAGAAAAGACGAGATAATTCTATTAATGTCCAACAAATAACCTCAAAAGTAGGTCAATGGAACTTAAGAGTACAACAAGTATGAACACACAGTGTGAGGGACAGCACAAGTCCTAGAATATGCCAATAAGAATACAAAGAAAGAAACTTGAATATATGCATAAAACTGTAACTCAGTGTAAAACAGTTCCTGTTTGTATTTCAAGAAAAAAAAAATATTTGCAATTGTATAATATATTGATAGATAAATAACTGATAGAATGATGATATTACAATGATGGCCCTAGATATAAATACCTAGGTGGCATGCCTTTTCACTAATGGAAGTGTCTTCTTGAATCTTGATAAGACATGTCTTTTCATTACTACGTAACTTATCAATATTTGTAATTATTATGTTCATAACATTGCCATCCCCTTAACGATTGCTTTGTCCTCAAAGTAAATGTAATAAGACATAAGAATATCATAGGATTTTTGTGTTTTCCACGATAAATCTTGTACTTGATATAATAATACTTGATGTAACAATTTCGTGTTAATCACTTTTACTTGAAAACAAGATTAATTTAATTGACTTTATAAAACTTTAGGTTGCTACAAATTTCAAGTTCATTCACCATTTCCAAGTGTAATTTTAAAGTCCAAGGATACTAGAAACGGGCATTGTATACTTGTCAACCACGACTATTTTCAAGGTCTTAGAATGATAGATCAGACACGGCTATCGCTCACATTGTAAATCGAGGGCATTAGATGTTGTATCTACTAATTGTCACAAGGGTCGTCTTAATAACTTTTTCATTGTCAGACGAATCAATGGAAGCAATACTTTCATAATCTGATATATTCTCATAAAATATTTTTGATGGATAATTCCCTTCCTCATTTGCTTGCAATGTTGAAGAGATGTAAATGACAACATTCTCGGCCTCCTATTCCATAGTCCAGTCACATGAGCTCGAGTGTAGAGCTCAAGCTCTACATACCACTCATACCTGTCAACAAACATTTTAACAAACTGAGTTGTACTACATACACTCACAAATTCCAGCGGAACCAGTGCTCCTTCAGATAATTTGGACAAAATGGATATAAAATCTTCAACTCGTGCACTTTTCTTCCTAGCAACATTTTCAACAATGGCACAGTGTCGAACATCTGTTTTTGACAACATAATTCTCGGTTTCGACATATGGTAGATCACACTTAAAGCGGAAATTCATAGCCAACTATTCAGTGTCACGTTAAAAGGCTAACCGACGTGCACAACAAATCATTTCA
Organism: Pinus taeda; assembly: GCA_000404065.3. Taxonomy (NCBI): domain Eukaryota; kingdom Viridiplantae; phylum Streptophyta; class Pinopsida; order Pinales; family Pinaceae; genus Pinus; species Pinus taeda. The sequence goes on along the minus strand of APFE030311862.1, from coordinate 48,065 downwards.
CATTGAAGCCCTAACTAATGTGCCGCCCCCTCCTCATTCATGTAAAGCAGTGGCATTGTTGCTATAAAATTTGTCCCTTGCATATACCCCACATATGTATTGTACATAGAACACGCAATCAACATATTTTGCAAAGACCTCTACCAGAGGCCATCTGGTGTTTGAGAAATTTTAATTGATGCAAAAATCGCAAACAAAATCTTTAATATGGAGCTAATATGAATGTGCTTTTTGGGAGGGAAATTCATTAGGGAGGACCGGTGAAAATATTCTTGGGCTGACTGGCAAAAGATCGCGACCACCTAAAACGAATCGCTAAACAAAAGTCATCATCGAAATCACAATACCATGTCAGGTACATCCTTTAACTTCTCACAGATTCCTTTTCAAACAGAGCTGATAATCCAAAATATTCAATTTCGATCGTCCAATGGTAAGCCTATTTTCACAGTGGGAATATTGGTCAGATAATGTAACTAGTTTTTCAATATCAACTTCAAAATCGAGACTGGCCCATTTTCTATCCATTCCATTCATTTTCAAGATGTTTCTCTCATAGCCAATGTTGTGGCAAGCATAGCTTTAATAACCAGAACCACGTTTTGAACCAACCACCCATCTAGCCAGGATTTGAACCGGAACCAGATTAAATCGGATTCAATAAACTAGATATGAAAAAAATACATAAATAATTAATTGTTAACTAAAATATATATATTTTTAGGATTTCAAACCATGAAGCCAAACCATTAGAGACAAATATGCAAACTTTTCTCATCTATATACCATATAAGGGTGAATATATCAAAATAGCATAGAATGAAATACATATCAACAACAAAATGCATAATCAATGAGGCTTTAGGTGGCCTCTAGAGTCCAAAAAAAATGTTGCAATTTATTGGAACACTGACCTACTTCAAATCACTGATCAACATGATCATTCGTCAAACTCATCATTGACTCACCGCTACTAGAAACGGGATCATAAACAAGAGCTAGATATACATCATCTAGCTCAAAGTCTTCAGACGTGGATTGCTCAACCTTATAATATGGTAGAAATTGAAAAAGGTTAACATGCCTAAAAAATGATTTTGGTTTGAGTGAAGTGTTCATCTCTTCAACCTTATAATATGGAAGAAAAAGCTTAGCATGACTAACCAATTATTTTTTCTGAGGGAAGGGTAAATTTTTGTTAAGGCCATGGCAGAGAAATTCAACAATCAATACCACCAACATCAAGGTACATACAGGCCTTCATGCTCTTGATCAAATGTCAATCCCATACCCTCACACCTAACAGAATCAAATGGAAACATTGCAAACCCCCAAATCGTCAAATCCTCAAAACTTTAAGATTAATGGATATTGAGTGAGATTTATAATTCTAGTTTCTCCATATGAAATCCAATGATGTCGGAACCACTCTCAAACATCCTGAGTCAATTCATGGTAATGTTAAAAATTTAAGTAAAAGGATGAAAATGAAAGAACCAGTCAGTTAGTATTCGGACTAGCCAGTTAGGGCCTGTTTGTACCGATTAGCAACCAAATTGGCCGGTTCAGTACCTAACTGGTACAAATCTACCCTCCAACTAGATTATTCTATCAGTTTGTTTCACGGGCCTATCTGACAGGCTGATTTGACTTATTTTCGATTTAGGCCGACCAACTTTTAAAACTATGCTGCCAAATGTAATTGTTAGTGTGTGATAATTGAACACTGTCAATGGAAGGTTGCCATGACTAAGCTAGCCATAGAGCATTAATTATAGGCCTAGGCTATTGATAAAACGATGGGACTTGTGCATATTATCCACAAGGGCGCTACATTCTCAGAGTGTAGCCAACAGACAACACTATTAGAGGTGCTGAATTCAACGTCTTAAAACCCTTCAACCAATTTTTAATTAATTCATTGATTTTTTGTACCAATTCCTTGTTTGACTCATTGATTTCCCTTAATTCATAGAAAAATATTTTAGTTTCATAATTTCAAGAATTAAAAACATATGCTAGCCATTAAAATTGGCTCTGATACTAATGTAACAAAGAGTCCATGTTTGTACCTCATGAGAATATATTTGTAATTGTATAAATGTATTTATAAATAAATAATTGATAAAATGATCATCTACAATGACAACCCCCAATATATATACCTAGGTGCAGTCCCTTTTCACTAAAAACCATGTCTTCTTGTTAAGAAAAGTCTTTTCATTACTAATTAACTTATCATCATCATCATCATTATTATTATTATGTTCATAACACAAAGGTACGATGATGTAAAACAGTAAACGAGTTTGTCTAAGACTGAAAAGGTTGAACCCAATATAAGAACATGTCAAGAGAGAGACTAAGAGAGGGAGATTAGATGATGGGGTTGATGATGTCATGGCCCCCTGAGTATGATGGTCAAGTGCAAGGATGGCACCGAGTCATTGTTGAAGTCTTTAGAAACCATCAAGAAACCTAGATGTATACTCCTAACACCCGAGGTCAAAGAAATGAAACTCCAAACCAATATTGCATGAAGCAGGGGCAAAGCAGGTGTGTTTTCTAAAAATGAATTTTTGAAAGTGTCATTTTCCAAAAATCCTTAAAACTTAAATGTGACACATCCCATTATCAATATATATATATATATATATATATCTATATATATAATATATATATATAGATATATATATATATATATATAATATATTTGCATTTTACATTCAAAAAGAACATCCAAAATGCCAAATTAGGTGCAAAACATATGAAAGCATGTATATTGTACATAAATCAAGATATAAATTCCATCCATAGGGCATTAATGATTAATTATTTGAGCATCAATCATCTAGAATCTAGATTCTACAAGTTACAAACAAACAACGTCCCGAGGATGTGGTCTAACGGTTAGGTAGGGAGGTTTGGTCCCCACAAATCATGTGGTCCAATCCAGGGTAGGACGATGTATGCTTGAGAGCTGCTCCAAGCACGATTTCTTCAGTTGAAAAAAATATTACAAACAAAACCATTGACTTATGGAATCAAATAGGTTGTCTGGTAACTAGCAACAATAACATGACCAAATTGTTATGTTTACAAAATACGCAATCTACACAAGGAAATATGAAGACCAAATGGTCTGGAACAATACACTGAGCTAGTTGCTAAACATCTCTATAGTGTTCAACAATTGTGAAAGCACCCATGTTGCTAAATGTTGTGGTTGTGAGATAGCATTGCCATGCATGTTCTACCACTCCTTCACAAACAATGTTCCACCATCACTTATATCGAGATCTCCATCACTCATATCATCCTTCATTCTTCGCCTCCTATCTAACCTTTGCCTCTACCTCGATTCCTTCGGGGTATTGGTCAACACTACCCAATTCTGATCAAATTGACTAATCCATGCCTTAAAATATGGTAGAAAGAGCTTAACATGCTTGATCAATGATTTTCATTTGAGTGAAACGAACAATTTTGCTAAGGTCGTGACAAAGGAGTTAAACAATCAACAACACCAACACTAGAACACATATAGGGCTTGGTGCTCTTGATTAAATGCCAATCACATGCCCTTATATGTGATAGAACCTAATAAAATGTCGCAATCTCATTCAGCCTAAAATCCTAAAAAATGTTAAGTCTATTGAATTTTGAATGGAATATGGAATTATATTTCCTCCATATGAAGTCCAACGAGGTTGAAACTAATCTCAAACATCTTGAAACAAATAATGGTAATGTTAAAAATTTAAGTAAATGGATGAAGGCATGACTTGTCACACGGTGGTTCCAAAATTCCAATATTTATGCAAATTCAGCCCAAAGCACAGTTTTAGAGGAGCTTCGACCACAATACTATATGGTGCCTGTTCCAGGGTTTGGTACATGGGGGTTGGGAGGAACAATTCCTACAACACTAATCCAAACAAATCTTGAGTTGCCCCCCTAGATCTAGCAGGTAATTTGATGGATGATTTGTGCTCTACTCTGGATATATCTAGAGTCGATCTCTATAACGCTACGAGAATGTATGGCCTAATGTATGTTCTGATATCTCTGAACCAATCTCAATAATATCAGGTGGTTTCCCAAATGTGGAGGTTGAGGAGAACCTTGGCATCTCTTCATCCTATTCTTTGGTCTGTTCTAGAATGATGTATGTAATTTGTTTCTCTGAACTGATGGATCAACGAGGAAGTATGGGGTAATCGATCTCGTCATCCCACGGAAGGGAATTGCATGCAAAAGTTTAAATCTATCACTGAAAATCTCCTTGATGAAGAGGCCTAGGCATCTTTGATCCTGTTATCAAAATAAAGTAGAGAGGGAATCTCTAAAGTCCCTATAGTGTTGGTAACCACAATTGTCATTACACCAAAACCTGCAGGTGTTAGTAAATGATCGCACCACCAGAGATAAGGATCCATGAGAGGCGGTTACTCTATGTCACAAAACACATGGGGAGCGTTGGTTTATCCAAAGTCCAACAATCTCCCCCACCAATGTGAGTTGGGTGTGTATCGTACTCCTGACCTATGCTTTGGTACCACTTGTTAGTAATAACAATTGTTGTTAGACCAAAACCCGCAAGTCTTAGTCAACAATCGCATCGCCAGAGATAACAATCCATGAGAGGCAATTACTCCATGTCGCGAAACACACAAGGGTCATTGGTTTATCCAATGGCTAACATGTAGATACACTGATAGTGTCCTCTAATCTCATAGTATTATAGGGGACACCAAAAAATGAGGTGCATCTCTGTCTCCAGCTCCCGAACATGACACACCTGACAAATTTTATCAAATCGTGGTATATGGTGGATCTATCTCTATCTATAGCCAATCGGAGCCAACATAAAGTTGTTCCAAAGGGATTGTTACCACAAAATCTAGCAAGCCTTGGGGAGGAAAACATTACAAGACAAGAGCTATCCAAACTGCTAACAATAGGGTAGAGACCCAATGTCGCCTCAACCAAAACCCCTTGCTCTTTACGAACTTTCACTCATGGGAGGAGTCCTCGTAGCATAGCATCACCTATAAAAGATATTCCAGGGATAAGGTATAAGATCAACACACTAGGGCATATTCGAGACAGAGAGGCACAATAAAGGTATAAGGCTTCAAAGAAGCAAATTTCTCTTCAAGAAAAAGCCCTATAAAAGTGAGGTGTTCACAATGTCAATGCCCCAGGGAAAGGGTTTCTTACAAAGACATTTAGCTAATCCAAGGCTCATGAAACCCTCAGGAAAGTCCTCAAGTTGAGGGATAACAAACTAGGGTTTCCCTCTTCAAGAAACACGTGGGGCAAGGGATTTTCTGGACGAAATTTCATCGGATGCCCACCAAATCAATAGATTAGGTAACCTAGACCTATCTCTTGATGTTTAGGCTCTCATATCACCAAAAAGCCAAGAGAAAAGGCCAATCAAGGCCACAGAGTATGGGGCTTAGAGAGAGAACCCGAAACCTTTAGAGAGAGCACCACTGCTTCAGATTTGGACCGAAATTCTTGATGTCTCTTCCTTGGATCAGCTTCATTCTAATACTTAGATTCATCATGCATTTTAACGAACAAATAATTCTTGAATTGAGCCCTAGACATGCCAAAAATATTGAGGTATTGCTTCAAGAGTTGCCCTAATACAAGGGCCGAAACTTTAGTAAAAAACTTCCAAATCTCAAGAATTTGGTTCACAGGAGTATGTTGTGTCAAATAGCGAATTAAAAATCAAACAAAAAACTTCAAATCAAGCCTCCTCGTCAAATCTCTCTTTGATCCACAGGGTTGCAATGTATTTTGGAGCTCACTTTACTTTTTTGATCTGTGTTAGATTCATTCCTTTGTAAGGGAGACAAGGTGGTTTTTTATAAACTTCGGTGGATGCAAATTAGGACAGCCGACTTGACAAACCTCAAGAGGGAAAAAGATTTATTTCACAATTTGTAATTTGACAATTCCATCGGAGCCAAAACTTTCATGCCTTGAATTCGGACTCTCTTCAAATTTGATTTTATAACTTAAAATTTGGAACCCTCTACAACAACCTTTTACCATAAGTAAACTTGATTTAATTTCTTTTTAATTAGGATCGTTCACAATCTTGCCCAATGAGAGGTTGTTATATCAACTATATGTTCTAGGCTTTTGACCACAAAATGGGGCTTCAACATTGAACAAGCATATCTCTCAAACCATGAGGGCTCTTGTGGTGTACCACATACCATCGCAATTGGCATGACGTGGAGAATCCAACAAAGATGGTGTTGCTTGGGTTGACATCAACGAAAACCACATTTCAACAATCTCCCCCTTTATCCTTGATGACAAGACGTACTCCCCCTACGATCACTGCTCTCCCTAACTCCATGACCTTGATCTACCTAACCTATTTTCTCTCTCCTTTTGACATCAATTGCAGAGGATCACTCCCACTTCCAAATTGTCAGCTTCTCTTTATCTATAGCATGCCTTTTCTCCCCCTATTTGCTAAGTTGCAATGGACATCAATGTGAACCTGGAAGAATCCCAAGCTTTTGCTGAAGATACTCAAAAGTTTCTCGCGGTAAAGGTTTGGTCAAGATCTCAATTATTTGCTCCTTTATCCCAATTTACTCTACCTTTATGCTCTTTTCTGCAAACTATTACTGAATAAAGTGATATTTGATGGGACTTTGTTTTCTTTTTTATGCATGACTACAATCTTGTAGATGCTTATGGCATTAGTGCTTTCGTGGAGGATCGTAATGTGCTCATTGAACTTCCCTCGTAGATCCTGTTAGGATCCAACCTTAACCTCCTTATTTATGTAAAAAGCCCAAGGGGCCTAGTTAGAGTCATAGTTAGTTAGTTGAGTCAATAAAGCTCGTAAGCAGATATACACATTAATAATAATTGTAAGTAGTTGACCCGCCCTATAGAGAAGGGACCACAATTAGTTATAAACGCGCCATAGATAATAAATAAAGTGGTTAACCCATATTATACAAGGGACCACTAGTAGTTAAGGTTTTGGTTGTCGTAAAGCTATAAACAATCTTAGATAGCAAGGTAAGAATCATCGAGTCTTATTGTAATTGAGCTCTGCTCTATTGGAGTTTGCCCCCTCGAAGATGCAAGTGAGCATTGTAATCTGATTTTGAATAATTAAATATCTTTGCAGCTTATCTCAATTCATGTGATATTTATGTGTTTCTGGCAATATTGTTTCACATTTTTGGCATTTTGTTATTCTCACAAGTCAAGTGCATAACAAGTGATATCATAGTGCTTTCCAAGGCCAGTTGTAACTCCAATTTTAGCAGAAATATTTTTTAGGCTAGAGACATGTTCCAACCAGTGTGGAAAAAGTCCCGAAAAAATCAGATTTATTCCAAAAATCACGATTTTTTGAGCAAAAGGATCAAATTGGGCGACTTTTTGGCGATTTTTTCATAAACGAAAAAATCGCGATTTTATCGAAATAATCCCGATTTAATCGCGACTCGATGGAAAAAATCGGCATAATTTTTTTTTGCATGGATAAGCTGCCGCAAAGGGTGATTTCAGTTTATTTTTTGTTGTGCATTTTCAGTGTTCACTATTTTGGTTGTTGTGGAGAATCGACTCATTAAGGGTTACGTTCCAAATCCAACTTCCGTTTGCAACTGCCATTCCATGGAGAGGAGCCGGCAAGGTATGTCAATAGTCACGATTAAACAATTAATGTTTCAGTCTTTCAGACTTTCAATCAAGGACCAAACCCTTAAATTGCTCACAGAAAAACCCATGTAGCAGAAGTTTTATAATTTATATCACTGTTTTGTCACCGAATTTTCTCTACTACAGCGTTAGCAAGATGTTGTAACAGTAATACTTCTCTTGATGACAGCGTGTTCAGTTTCACATCACCAATCGTGGCTTCTATGAATCTATACATCATTTAACTGTGGAATAGATACCTTCATTTGGCCTCCTTTCTATACATCATTTAACTGTGGAATAGATACCTTCATTTGGCAATGAGACCTTCTACCCAAAGATCTGACCTTCATATAGTCTGAGACTATATAGAGACATATTCGAACTTTCTGTGGGGATAAAGTTATAAACCAACATATTTGAGCTTCCTATGGAGATAAACCAACATATTCGAGCTTCCTTTGGAGATAAACCTTCACTGTCTCAACTTTTAACAAGGCATATTTAACGTTATGATAACCAATTAATTTTTAATTCAAAAGCAAATTTTCTTTGATGATTATGGCAAATCAACAAAAGTCTATTCAATAAGTTCTACCATCCATCTTAAAATACCTGAAGGAAGACTTCATTTATTTCATCCACATATTTTCAAGGTAAATAACCAAGCAACCTGTCCCTATTAAATCCATTGTTCTTTTCAAAAAAAATATCTTCTTCTTACAGTAACATTTTGTTCTATCATTAAATTGAAAATTCAATATTGTATATAAAATCAAAACAAACCAAATTCATTGCCTTAATTCCTACTAACAGCTACAGAGTCTGAGCTTCTTTCTTGGCCTCCTGTCAATAGTTTAGAGTCTAGACTCCAGCCAATGTTTTAAGACTCCGACTCCGACTCCGACTCGGTAATGACTCGGCCGACTCGTTTTCAATGACTCAGTCGTTGTAAAAAATACATTAAATATTTAGTTTTTTGTTAAAAAAAACATAATTTTGAAGATTTTAAACATAATTTTAAAGATTTTCATTCATGTTTCCAAACACACAACATTATAATATAGATGGAAGACAACATATGATCAAAGTAGGCTCATGAACCAATCCATTATATCAAAATGGTACGGTGGTACCCAATGGCAATACATAGTCAACTGTCATACATGATCAAAGACTCAAAACAAAAAACACATAAAATTTTGAATATCTAGATGCTTTATACATTATTTCATTCACTTTGGTTTTCAAGTTACCCTTCCCATGTCTTAAACTCCATGAGGATTAAGGGCTTTCGAGACCAAGCAATTCCTGGCCACAGCATTGTCCACATAATTCAGCCAATTAGGAATCCTAAATAACTCAAATTAGGAAAAGTTCTAGAGTGCCAATGACAATTTCCACCTGACCCAAGAATTTTCCAGAAATTCACAGACTTGGAATTTATGCAATCTAATTCTGTGTTGCTTGTTCCAGACTGCAAATCACCACCACTATTCTGTGTTGCAGAGAGCCAGTTTGCCCATTATCCTGCATTCCCTCTGCACTAATGTCCATACCTTGACCTCCATGCACATTCCGTTAATTCCCTATTAATAAAATCCTAAAGGTTTGATATCATTTTACTTGAACAGACAGGGAAGAATGACAGGGAAAGATTATCAGAACAACAGTTACTGTTCACATGCAAGTTTGTCTTTGTGGGATTGGTGGGAGTACCTTTGGAGCAATTTTTTGCAATGAAATGTGCAGTGTAACAAGAGGCCCATTCAAAGTAACAGCATATTGGGCGAGAATAGCTACACTGTATCTACAGTCTGCTATTTGGCATATTTGTTCCTCTTTCTGGCTGCCATTCTGCACATTAGGCATGTCAGGAGAGTGTTGTCATAACTACTTATATTGGAAATTGATTAACAGGTTGCTTCATTGTAGGCAATCTGATTGTGTTTGCTTGTTCCAGACCATGTAAGAGCACCACTGTTCTGTAATGCACAAACCATTTTGCCCACTATCGTGCAATCTCTCAACACTAATTCACATGCCATGGCATCTATGCAGATTCGACTAGATTCTTTACAAAGAAAATATTGGAAATATTTGCAAATATACAGACAGACGAGTTCATCTTTGACTCGGCCGTTTTTTTGCGGGACCCGGCCGGGTCATGCCTGACTCGGCCGGGTCATTGATGACTCGGCCGATCGAGCCGTTTCAATGGCCGGGTCACAATCCAAGCCTCCGACCCGGATCGACCCGGCCGGGTTGATGATGACCCGGGCGAGTTTTAAAACACTGACTCCAGCCTACCCTTTCACTAGTTTGACTATGGTTTGAGGAAAGTAAATAAGATAAACATTCATGTATTAAGATGGTTCCAAGTGTCAAGGAGGGTAGAATATGGTCATTTAATAAAACTGATGCAAATCTATTACATGTTCAAGATTTTATATGGGTTGGCAAATTTAGAGTAAGTTCCTGCTACAAATCTGTAGGGAACAAAGTCCTGCAAAACCCTACTATGCTCTATGTCAAATATAGCCAAATAGGATAAGCATACATACATTGTTTGAGTGATCTGTTTCAAACTTTCAGGCCATCATTTAGGACTATTTTGATGGATCATTGCTACTATTTTGATGGATCATTGCTAATTTAATTTGTTTCAATTTTTTTTGTGCCTAGGTTTAAAATTTAAATTCAAGCTCAAAGTTTAAAACAAAATGCCAAGGATTTTGGATGCTATGTGGGAGTTTGGTGAGCCTGATACTACACCCGAAACTGGGGGGATCAATAGAATGTATTTGACTTGCAGGTTGTGTGGCAAGCATATGTTAGGAGGCATCAACAGATTAAAATTCCATTTGGGGCAAATTCTGGGGCAAAATGTTGAGCTTTGCACAAAACCAACTCCAGAAATCATCCGACGTGCCATTCAATCATTGATGGATAAAAAGGACAGAAAAGACACCAGGGCAGCACTAAGAAACCAACTTGTAGGGGGCTCAAGAGTGGGGAGAATTGAGACTGGCATTGCTTCTAGAGCAGCATCACCTTCCTCACCCATGGGTACTCATCCTTCTATCTCATCTTTTTCTGTTCCTAGAACAACAGCTGGTTTACAACCTGGGATCAAATCATCAATGAAAAAAAAGGAAAAGGTAGAAGCTGACAGGTTGGTCAGTAAGTGTCTTCTGTGGAGTGATGTTCCTTTCAACATTGCCAAGACAAACCCATTCTACCAACCTATGTTTGATGTTGTTGCTGTCGTTAGCCCGGGGTACAACGCCCTCACCTTTGCAGAATTGAGAGGACCTCTTCTTCAAGACGAAAAGATTGATTGCACTACTAGATTGGCAGAGTTTAGGGCATCATGGGAACACACTGGATGCACAGTCATGTAAGATGGTTGGATGACCAGAAGGGTAGGACCCTTCTTAACTTCTTGGTTAGTTGTCCCAAGGGGACAATGTTTATGAAATCTATTGATGCATCTGCACACATTAAAGATGCACGTTTATTATGTGAGTTGTTGGACATCTTCATTCAGGAAGTAGGCCCAAGCAATGTGGTCAAAGTCATAATGGACAACGCTGCAAATTATGTTGCAGCTGGCAAGATGCTTATGGAGAGGTATCCTAACTTGTTTTGGACACCTTGTGCTGCTCATTGCATTGACTTGATGTTGGAGGATATAGGTAAGATTCCTACTGTGAGGGATATTGTTGAATCATCCAAGAGCATAACAAAATTTATATATAATCATGCATCTATGCTTTGCTTGATGAGAAGATTCACCAACAACAAAGAATTGGTGCGGCCTGCCATTACACGATTTGCCACTACTTTCATATCTCTTCAGTCTCTGTTGAATTCTATGTGGGAGATGAAGAGCATGTTTCTCTCAACGGATTGGCGTTCTTTATCTATTAGCCACAAACCGGAGGGAGAGGGCATATGCAGACTAGTTTCATATGATCAGAGCTTTTGGGCAGGAGTAGAGGAGGTGTGTGCCATTTCAGAACCGTTGGTAAGGGTTCTTCGGTTGGTTGATGGAAACAAGCCCGCAATGGGCTACTTGTATGAGGTCGTGGATAGGGCCAAAGAAGCCATTTGTGCTTATTATGCAGATAAGGGAGACGAGGGATTAAAGAAACAACAGGTCATATGGAGAGTTAGGGCATCCAAGATAAGAGTAGTCGTAGAGTACCGATATTCTTTAAGGATTGGGAATCCAAGATAAGAATAGTCCTGGTGGAACACAATCTAAGAACCTGGGTAGGGTATGTTCCAAGAGAGACAATGATGAGGGTGTCTATACATCATTAGTCTTGCCAACATTGAGCTCTAGTCTTGTGGAGAGATAGAGTTGTTAGTCAAGACCTTCCTATGTGACAAGGTTGGATGATATGACGCTATACAGATGCGATACCAATCTGATTCTTCTTATGAGAATTCTTCAGATTGAGAATGTCCAAGTACCTTTGTGTAAATTATGAAAACCTCCCTAGTTAAGAGGGAGTGTTGAAAAATGTAACTAGGTTCGGTCTTCATAATGACATTTGCAATTATGATTTTTATATAATTGATGTAAAGAAGAAAAATAAAATTATTTTGTAATGCTTGAATCATGGGTTTCATGATCAAGGAATTTTATTTTTATAATTAAAGCTCCTATTGTGAGCTTTTAGGGTTGGTCGTCATGTCATAAACTCTATTGAGTCAATGTCAAGGATTGAAGACCCATTTGGGCATGAAATTCATTGTAAGAGAAAATTTATTAACCCTACATGACCATGTCACAAACTCTCCTTGAATTCGACCTAAGGATGATTCTAGAAAGGCATGTCGACCTTGTCACAAAGACAAGTCAGGTTATTTTGATGGACAAACCACTATATATAGGGCAGCTCAGCCTCACCTAGAATACAAAAATTCGATCAAGCATGCAAGAGAAGAAACAAAGCATGAAAATCAAAAGAAGATCACCCTCATAACCAGTGAGAAGGAAGAGAGGAAGAGCGAAGATTTTTGGCACTATTTTTAGGTTAATCTCCTCGCACGTGTGGTAGAATCTAGGGTTTCTGCCATAGTGTCATATCCGTCCTTGAGGAATTCATCAAGAAGGTCTTCAATCCAAGTCCCTTGCTAGCTGAGATCACCAAGAGAAGTCTTCAGGCAAACTGAAGGAGGAAAGTGTTACGCAGTAATTTGTCACCGTTGGTCACCGTCCCTATTACCCTGGCTTTCGCACATTGGAGGACACATTTATGGACCTGTGACCAGTGACACAACTTAAAAACACTTGCATTGGATTCTCCTGAGTATGAACTTCAAACTCCCTAAAGACACCTTTTGCAGATTAGCCCTAAAAAGTGCCCTTTTTCCATTAGCGCGGGTCTACAGTGTCTTACCCGCGCCAATGACTCAGTTCCTCAAAAGAGGGCGCGTCCATGGACGCTCTGTCATAGAGCAAAGCCCGCGCCACCTAAATTTGGTCATGATTTTTAGCCAGCGTGCACTCATATGTTTTTTCCTCTTTGTTCATGGAGTTCTCTGAGGGAAAAATCTCATGAAAGTGGTCGAGTGTATCTTATCCATGCAACCAAGTTCAGTGGCTATTCGGATAATGCTAAATCTTCAGTAGGTGTCCTGATACAATGCATACTCCTTCCTCCTCCATCTATAAATGACTGTCACCCTGCATTAAACCAACCAGTTTTGCTAGAGCTATTGTGAGTGCTGAGATTATGCTGGAGTGATAGTGAGAATTGAGAACTATAGAGGGGTTATGCTGCCAAAATATTGAGAGAGAAGAGATCACTTTGCAAGGCGTATTTAGCTGCTTGCCCAGTCAGAGGAGGTTCAACGTCAGAACCCTTTGGTTGTAATCTTTCTCTGTTTTTACTGATTAATAAACGACTATCATTATGGTTCCACTCATGTGTCTTTCAATGGTATTTGAGTTATATCTTTTTTGGCCGATATATAATTGCATATACTAGATTTTACGCTTGTGTTTGTATCGTTCTTTGCGTGTGCAGGTATCCGTTCACGAGGAGAGTGAGGATTGTGACCAGCCAAAGCAAAGGAGCGGGAGCGGCGTTTCTTCTACAACTACTAGCGTTGGATTCCAGGTAGATCATCATGATCGATCTCTGATTTATGCAATTAGGAACCTGCGTGTAGCGTGGTGTGATTGTTGCTAGACCCGTGTTGGGCTAGTGCGATCGCCTCTGTCCGCAGAGGGGATTTACCAGTTCAACAGAAAGCATCCCTAATCTCTCTCCATCACCTCACACGTGTAGAATTACAGTCGTACAAATTACAGGTATGTGGAAAGGAACTGAAATTTCAGATTAGCCGACACTAGCAGTGCAAAAAGGCAATTTGACTTGGGTTGACTTGGGCAAGAATAAGAACCAATAAAGAAGGGTCTTCTGACTTGGTCTTGACAATAGAACAAGAGACAAGTGACACCAAAACTTAGGTTCCCAGCCAGGGTAAAACCCACAATGGGGAAACCCAACCAATCTTTCGTTATGACAAATAGCACATTAGAATATTCCAACAAAATTCCAAATTTGACCTCAACAAATACCAAGTGAAACTAGTCAATGAAGAGAGAGAAAGTCAACATTCGTCAAAATTATAGCTTGCAATAGAGGTAAGATCTTGATCAAGTCAACTCAATGAACCTTTTGCAATCTTCAACCTCCAAGCACAATCAAACTTCGGTCAAACAGATCCAAACTAGCCCAAGTCAATGAAAGACAAAATAGAGAAAAATATGCTTGTCAACACAGAAAAGAAAGGCTCCTTTGACTCCTTCGCATGTGTGGATGTACCCTGAATTTCAACTAAATGATTTGTGATGCAATGATGTCCAAATGAGCTCCATTGAGGTTTTATTTATATGATTGTTTGGAGGAGGCTTTTCCACACGTGTTGTTGAGTTGTCCTTAGGCTGACTTGGTCAAGAGTTCAAATTTGGACTTTTCTTCATGCGTCACAAATGAAAATGCAGACCATAGCTACAAATTTTCAACGCTGGGAAGTTAAAAGGTGAAAAAAAGTTTCACAAGGATTAGGAAGTTAAAAGGTTAAAGGAAGCCACAACAAGAAACACTAAAGAAACTTACCATCAAGGAATCACCGATTGATAAAGAATCAATCACTAATTTAGTCCTGATGATGGACCCCCTTTGGGGTTTGAAACGTCGACAGAATGAACACGAATCTGTGGATAATTTGGATCATGCCACTGCAAAAGACTACCACAGAAGCCTAAAATCTAACAAATCACTAGCCTGTTATGAATATAATTCATAACACTTAGATAAATAAAATAAATATTAATATTAAATAATTAAATATTATTTAGGTTAAATAGTCATTAAAGTATGTGAAAAGGCATGTCTAAAAGACATGCCCATTCACGAAAGGTCACCTGCAGAGATATAAAAGCAGGGCCTCATTGTAACATCTAATATCATCTTATACATTTTATATATATAATAAATTATTATTATTAAATACCTCTATGTATTTTTACATTCAAGTCTACAAGCTATCAGTTTTTTCGTTTCAGCATAAGTTTTTACGCTTTAGTGATATCAGAGCCATGGCACATGATATAATCATGCGAGTCTTTGAACGTTGATCACCGCACAATGTGCCATTACGTTCACCATTACGTTCACGTCCTAAATGCGTTGAGCAGTGTAGTGAAATTCAAAAATCATTTCAGTGTTTAGAAAAATCATTTGCAGAAGTTAAAGCATGGCGAAAGGAAATCAATAATAATGAAGATACTAGTGACAGTGAAGAAACAAAAAAAGATCAAGATGATGATCCAAATGAAGTTGATGTTGAAAGTGAAGGAGAAAGGGAGCACTCTAATTCTAATAAATCTGAAATGACCACATTACAATCATCTGAAAATTCTAATTTACATGCAAGTAGTTGTAACACTCACACTACTGATGACGAGACTTCAACATTATCAAAAACATGGCGTTCAGTCGCGAAATATCGCAACCATGAGCATTCGGCAGGTAGTGCTTTCAAAATATTCAACAAAATTGGTTTTGTTACTGCACGAGCGACTCCAGAGCGGGAGCACCTCAAATTCTTTCATGCCACTACCTGCAATGTAAAGAACGACAATATTAATGCAGATGCTAATTCCTCTTCAATTCTGGACTTGGGAGACGAGGAGAAATTGTTCTCGAGATTCACGACAGAGGAGTTAATTGATTCATTGTTTCGTCTTAATTTGATCTGTTGCCAACCCATGGTCATGGCCTCAAGCAAGTACGAGCTTTATAAATTGCATATCTTTCACGCAGCTCATGCTCTTTTCTATGCGGGGGAAAATGTTGAATCGGTTTCCTGGGAGTTGCATAGAATCAAGGATCTCGGCTTGAAAGCCATTCTCAATTACACAGTGGATGGCATGGCACTAGACAATGCTGCCTATGACTCTAATCTTAACCACTTTCTTGGCGTCGTGTCTTCAATGTATCTGCTTCCTCCCGGATCGGTGAGCTTTTTGTGCATGAAGATAACGGCCATATGTCCTCGGAATGTACTGGAAAGAGTCAGTCATTTGCTAAGATTGCAGCAAGGCTATCCTGAATTCAATCTGTCGTGGAAGGAAGAAACTCAAACAAATCTAGAAATCAATCAGCAAATAGACTTAAACTTAGCAGAGCAAAGACTGTTTCGTCTATGCGAAGCCTACGAAGCCGCCTCGCTTCCCTTATTGGTGGATGCAGAAAACACAATTGTTCAGCTTGCTATTGATTACTTGGTTTTCAGAGCATTTTCTCAATTCAACCGAACACCTGGGAAGCCTGTTGTGTGTGGGATTGTACAAGCTTTCTTGAAAGATTCGTTGCCCCAAATAATTGTAGCATCAAAAGAGGCTAAGAAGCGGGGCATTACATTAGGTGTGAAGCTTGTACGCGGTGCGTATATGAAAGAAGAAAATGAGGCGGCCAAGTCTTATCGTCGGGATAGCAAAGGAAATGTGACCAGGACAGCTGGATTATTTGGCCTTCCTAATATAGTGCCCACATATTTGGATCCTCAATTTCAAGGACCGCAGATTCTGACTGGCGCCAGCTTTGCTTTCGTTGGTTCTGGATACAGTGATATTACGTCACTCGCTCTTAATGTTCTAACTTTGGAGCAGCGGGTGGATAACTTCAAGCATTACAGAGAACAGCTTGTGAATATGTTGGGCCCGGAGAATACCAGCGAGGTAATAGCAGGAGCTTTCTTTACGTTAACCACACAAACCAATGACTTTATCAATAATTATTATATCAATCCCAGTACAAGAGCACATTATACTCTTGACCAGTTCCAGGATCTTCTCCTCCAGTGTCTCTCGAAGTTTACACAGAATATCTACAAATAAGGTGCCTCTTTATTTGGCCTCATCGTTCTTCCTCCTTTCGGCTATTTGCCTTCACAAATCACTCTTTACAATTTGACCAACCATGCATGCATTGATGAGTTTAATGATGCTACCATCTCATTTAATAAAAAAGTTGCATCTTTGCTGGAGAACATGAAGCCTGCGCTTCCTGGTCTTAAAATTGCTTATATTAACATATATGATACGCTGCTTGACATGATAAAAAGTCCTCGTAAATACGGCTTTAAAGAAGCGAGGAAAGGTTGTTGCGGAACGGGTTTGCTGGAGTCAACTATATCTTGCAACCCCACGATGCCAATATGCTCGGATCCATCCAAATAAGTATTTTGGGATGCTTTCCATCCGACTAGTAAAACTTACAGTATCGTCGCCAGAGACTTATTCGCTCAAAGCCTTCCGATTCTTGCCTAGTACTATATATATGCACAATTCATGCAGAACCAAAAGAGTGTTTAATGGAATGAAATACTAAATAAGATGTGCATTGATGATCAATGGGACACATTGCATCCAATAAAACTAGACATTGATGTATAGAAAGACAGAATAAATAATCTCTATGTGCCATATTAGTGCCTTATTAGAAAGAGAGACTAAAAAATCTATATGCGCCATATTAGCACCTTATTACCTGCCAAACATCATAACCTTCCACAGTATGTGTTCAATTACAAGTTTCATATATATTAAAGTTATACATATAATTTTAATATATTAAATTTAATAAAACTAATATATATATATATATATATTAGAGTTAAAAAAAATATATAGAGTTACTAAAAAAAATCCATTGAAAAAAAAGAAAAAGAAAAACTAGTATTAATTAAAAGAAATAAAATAAAATAAATATACAAGGAAATAGTACTGATAAGCTACATGATGAATCAATGATGAGACGAAAGACACTAAGTGAAGAAAACCCCCAGTTGAGGACAAAGCTTCCGAAGGAAGAGGCTATGTTACGAATATAATTCATAACGGTTAGATAAATAAAATAAATATTAATATTAAATAATTAAATATTATTTAGGTTAATTAGTCATTAAATTAAGTCATCTGCTTTTATATCTCAGCAGGTGACCTTTCGTGAATGGGCATGTCTTTTAGGCTCAGCAGGTGACCTTTTGTGAATGGGCATGTCTTTTAGGCACACATTTTCACTTAATTTAATGACTATTTAACCTAAATAATATTTAATTATTTAATATTAATATTTATTTTATTTATCTAATTGTTATGAATTATATTCATAACATAGCTTCACATTTTCTAAATTACAGCCTGCAATAGAGGTAAGATCTTGATCAAGTCAAGTCAACAAACCTTCTGCAATCTTCAGCCTCCAAGCACAATTATATACCTAGGGGGGATAATACAATCAAACTTCGATCAAACAGATCCAAACTAGCCCAAGTCAATGAAAGACAAAATAGAGAAAGATATGTTTGTCAACACAAAAAAGAAAGGCTCCTTTGACTCCTTCGCACATGTGGATGTACCCTGAATTTCAACTAAATGATTTGTGATGCAATGAAGTCCAAATGAGCTCCATTGAGGTATTATTTATATGATTGTTTGGAGGAGGCTTTTCCACATGTGTGGCTGAGTTGTCCTTAGGCTGACTTGGTCAAAAGTTCAAATTTGGACTTTTCTTCATGCATCGCAAATGAAAATGCCGACCATAGCTACACATTTTCAACACTAGGAAGTTAAAAGGTGAAAAAAAGTTTCACAAAGATTAGGAAGTTAAAAGGTTAAAGGAAGCCACAACAAGAAACACTAAAGAAACTTACCATCAAGGAATCACTAATTGATAAAGAATCAATCACTAGCCCCACTGAAATAGAGAATTCTAAAGTTGCAAAAGCCCAGACTACGGAAAAAGGAATAAATACAATTCTAAATGAAATCTTACCAACCAGAATATCATCACCAATATCAAATGATGAGGTTTCCAAAAATAAGACGCAAGATACAAGGATTCATCATTGTTATACAAAGAATGAAAGTCCTCGTACTATTCAACACGTTAAAAAAGAAAGAAATTAGTATAAGAAGTTAACTAAAAATCCTACTATAATGAAAAAAGCTCAAAAATGAAATCTTATCATTTTCCAAATCACAGGAATCATTGCCACACAGTTTTGCTAAAAATTCTATTAAGGTAGTCTAGCTCTTTCACAATTCATCTATTCTACTCAACTTTTTGTAACCCATATCATCTTGTATCATTAACCATGACAACATCAAGAATAGAGAGTCATGCAAAGGCATTACAAGCTAGATAAAACATGTAAAGCTTTCCGTAAATATGCTTTCAGGACAAAGCATTTCTGAAGGGGAATGCAATGCAATAAACATACATATAAATAATAATAATATTAATAATTAATATCTAATGAAGGGAATCATCAAAATGAAAGGACATCCTGTTCAAGAATCTAGGGCAAAGTAGTGTACTGTAATTCTTCATTACTTGATAACAATTTGAGGAGTCTTTTTAGTTTTCTTGTTAGCTTAATCTTGTTCTTCTTCTTATTACTGCATGTGTGTGTACTTCATCAAACTGCTACCAAAACATAAGAACAAGAACACAAGATATTGGCTCTCTGCCAGGTCTAAAACCTCTCTTCTCTTGAGAGGAAAACCCTTTAGTGAATTTCTCTTATTGAAGCTTTTATTGATCAATGCCAAACCCTAGACCCTTGACTAGAGGATCCTCCAACCACAAGTCAAGTCCTTTCAAAATTATTTCCTCTTGCAGCACTTTGTCTTCTTCCCTTCAGCCCTAATTTTCTGTATGTGTAAGTGACTCTCCTCACAAAACTATGTTAGACTTGTCTTCCTTTCTTTGCTTGCATACCCTTCTTCCACGCTTGACAGAGAGGCCTTGTAGGCCTAGTTTGAACCCTAAACAATGAGATATATGTGTCTGTGATAGTGCTGCTGTGATCACCGCAGTCAGCTCTCCTTCACTCGCACGTGTGACTGTAATAAGCCCTAGAACAGACTTCTAAACTTCGCTTTTCTTCCTTGGTCCTTCACTTGAGAGAGAGTGGTCTTGTAGGCTTGGTTAGAACTTGAAACAGAGAGATATTGTGTGTTGTTAGTGACTGTTGTCATAACCGCAGGCAGCCTTCCTTATCCTTGCATGTGTGACTGTAGCTGCCCTAAAAATAGTCTCCTTAACTTTGGTTGTATATCCTTCCTCCTCACTACACTCGGAGACCCTTTTCCTTTACTTTTTCTTGCCTTTCACCTTCGCAGATTTCAGAGTGTTGTTCGTTCTCTTTTGAGGGAGTGGACAACCTCTATATAGAGAGGTTTGAACCTCCTTTAGGCCGACTTGAAGGCCAACTTACTCTTTGTAGAGTAGACTTGCCTTTTATACTTCAGATAGCTTCTTTTTGACAGTGTAGCATGCTTGAAGGAGCTTGTTGATGGTGCCTTAGCATAGGAGGAGACTTGACTTTGCTTCGAGGTTTTCCTTACATATTCATACATGGTGAGACGAAAAACTTATGAACGCAGAAATAGATATGCAAATATTTATTAATAATTAGATAAATTACAGATGATGATGATTTACAATGGGTTGCCTGGCTTATATACCGCCATGGGCACCCTTTGGGAAAGGGCATGATCTTATCATCGTGCCCTTTCGTCTAATTAAAATTAAAATTAAATAATAAACCTAAGTTAACTAATTTTTCACATAACATTGCCTTCCTCTCGAAAGAATGCTTTGTCCTCAAAGCATAAGTAACGACGGATGTTGTTGAAGAATGATTCATTCTCCCAGAAAGCGTCTTCTTCGGGTAAGTCCTTCCACTTGATCAGATATTCTAAGATGATCAAGGTTGCACATTTAAAAGGTCTTGGAGTAATCTCTCAAGTTTCGTTTTTTGGTGATGTGGATATCGGTATGGCTTGATGTTGACAGGGTCTGATCTTGCCTTGACTTCTATTGTATGGTCGATTTCCCTATTAGGCGGCATCTTCATAGGTAGGTCTTGAAATACTTTTTCATGCTTCCGAATCACATCTTGTATCTCTGGTGATTCTTCTCTGGTCATATTTGCAGATAACATTTCTAATTGATGACATTGTACTGCATAAGTAGGTGCTCTTTTTCGAATCAGCTTCATCATCTGAGATGATGATACAACATGATTTTCTGGTGCTTGGAATCCATGTAGTTTGTACTTTTGACCTCCCCATTTGAATTTTATAAATTGTAATTGATGGTTGGCGGCATAAGTACCTAAAGTTCGTAGCCATTGGAGGCCTAAGACTACATCTACTCCTCCTAATGGTACCGTGAAGAACGGAGACTCTAATTTAAAGTCTTCAATCTGCAAATTGACTTTATGGCATTTCCCTACCTTTTCAATCTTCTTGCCATTAGCTATCATCACTTTCATGTTTGGTAAGGGAAATGAAAAGATATTGAGTTTCTTGGCCACAGTCGCATCTAGAAAATTGTGTGTGCTTCCAGAGTCGATGAGAACCACTACGTTGTTCTTCTTTATGTGTCCTTTTAAATTCAAGGTCTGAGGTTGTGATATACCTGTCACGGCTGATAATGACACTTGCGGAGTACTTCTGTCATCTAATTCTGGTGAGAATTCTAGGGCATCTTCTGTTTCTTCTATGTCATAATCTTCACTGATTGAATCATTGGTTGTTTCACAATTATATAGGTTCTTTGGTTCTTTTCCTTTAGCACATCTATGTTTGGGGTCCCACTTCTCACCACAACGTTTACATTTACCTCTTTTATCCTTTGCATTTCCACATTAGATTTTTCATCTTCATGATGATGTGGTGGAACATATCTTGTATTATTTGAGTCCACATACTGGGGTATCCTTCGTCTTGCATAAGCTTTCTCCGTTGTTGACCAAAATATTGGTTCGGATTTCTTTTCCGCTGTTTTTGCTTTTCGTCTTGCTACTTCTATAGATGTAATGTCATGCATCTCAAGTTCTGCTTGTAAATGGGATTTAAGTCCTGAGATGTATGATTGAATCAAACGAGATTCTGATAACCCAGGTACTCGTGTTACTAAGGTCTCCCATTCTTGAGTGTATTCATCCACACTTCCTTTTTGTCGTAATTTGATGAGTTTTGAAAAGAATTCTTCTTCCTTTACACCTTGGAATCTTTTGAAGAATGCATCTTTGAATTTTCTCCAGCTAATGACGTGTGTTGTTTTTTTCCACCACATATACCAGTTGTATGCTTCTCCTTCCATTTTCATAGATGCATGCCTGAGATTTTCGTCATCGTCATTGATGTCATATATCTCAAAGTATTCTTCTGCTTTATTTATCCATGCAACATTATTTTTTTCGTTTCCATCGAATTTAGGCATCTCGACTTTTGCCCGTGGCTAGTATGTTGCTACTGGTTGAGTGAAAAAGGGTGTTGACTGGTAAAGTTATCCCAGAGTTGCTTGTTTGTAAAGGCTGTGTTATTCGTTTCTTGGTGGGGTGTCGCTAATTTTTTTGGGGATTCAACTTTGTCATGAGAGTCTGTGGACTTAGTTGAATCTGACGAGATGTGTTCTTGATCCTCATCATCTTCTTTTAGTAGTTGTTCGGGTGTACAATTTGACCTTTTACACAAACTTTTCAGCATTGTTAAGACTTCTCTGAAGTTTACTCCTGTTTGGACATGTTGACTTTCCATCTTTATCTCTATTCGATTTGTCGTATCTTCAAGATTTTTTATTTTGTCTGCTTGCTCCCCAAGCTTGCTCTCGACTTCATTTAATCTTTTACTGACCTCGTCGTGGTTGTTATTTATCTTTTGTTCTGCATCCAACAACCTTTTTTGAAAATCCGCCATTGTCATTGTCGACATTGAGCAGGTTTGCGGAGGCGTGTATATATTTGCCAGCTAAAATATTTTTTCCTCTCTTTTTTTTTTTTTGGCTAAAATATATTATATATATATATAACTTTTAATTAATTAAATTAACTTTTACATATATAATATATATATATATATATATATATAAATAAATTTTAATTAATTAAAATAAATATAATTATATATACATTATATAATGTATATTAATTTAACGTAATATTATATTCACGCTATATATATATATATATATATATATATATAGATATATATATATATATATTATATATATTATATAGATATATCTATATATATATATATATGTAATGTAATCTAATTAATTAAAATTATATATTATATATAATATATATATATATAATTTAAATATATATATATTATAATATAATGTAATATATTATATATAATTTAACGTAATATATTTTGGCGTTAAATATAAACAGATAGTCACGTCTGTTGGTGGGGGGGTCGCCTCGTTCAAAGAAAAAAACAAACCTCAAGCGGATATCACCGCAGAGATCACTGCAATGAAAACGACGCAGACTTCAGTGTATCACCGCAGAGCCACCCGTAATGGGAAGAACCCACTGTAATGGAAAACGACGCAGCCTTCAATGTATCACTGCAGAACCACCCACAATGGGAAGAGCCCACTGTAATGGAAAACGACGCAGGTCACCGCAGATGAAAAAAAAACAGATTTTACCGGTGGTTTAGCGTACCCTCCGTAGTCTTCCACCGATGTTTCAGCGTATCACCTACCAATGGTCCAACATATCACCCACGTATTACTCCAGGCAGAATATGCTTAGCCCACACGCACTTTTTGTTTGGTGTTTCAAAATGATAACAGTACCTGCGGTTGGAGTGACAACAACCGATGGAAATTCCTGAAAACAATAAGGGCACGTAGAGGTAGAGGGTTTGACAATGGAGAAGAGAGCAGGGAACAGGTGCGGTTTGACGACGGAGAAGAGAGTAGGGAACAGGTGCAGTTTGATGATGGAGAAGAAGGTGGGGACGGCTGCAGGTTTGATGACGGAGAGGGTTTGACGATGGAGAAGAGGGTGGGGGAAATTGGTGACTAGGTGCGCACTGGGGTCAAACAGTAACAGAGTCCGAGGAGCAACTAGCTCTGATACCAGATGAAGTGTAAAACTTCCAGATAAATAGAAATATATATAAAAATTACTTTTATTAATAAATGAATTACAGATGATGATGATTTACACTGGGTTGCCTGGCTTATATACTGCCATGGGCACCCTTTGGGAAAGGGCATGATCTTATGATCGTGCCCTTTCGTCTAACTAAACCTAACTTAAATAATAAACCTAAAATTAACTAATTTTTTTACATGACAATAATTGACAGTGGAAGTACGGACAATTTGGTATCCACAGAAATTGTGGAAAAGCTGGGGCTGAAGCGTTTAAAGCATCCCAGTCCATATAGAGTTTCATGGT
Source organism: Pinus taeda (assembly GCA_000404065.3). Classification (NCBI taxonomy): domain Eukaryota; kingdom Viridiplantae; phylum Streptophyta; class Pinopsida; order Pinales; family Pinaceae; genus Pinus; species Pinus taeda. The sequence continues at coordinate 23,561 of APFE030311862.1, read as the reverse complement.
TACAAAAGGGGGACCAATTGCTGGTGGACAAGCAAAGCGAGGTTGAATTTCAAATAGGCAGATATAAGGATAAAATTATTTGTGACATCATGCCGATGGACGTATGTCACATATTGTTGGGCAGGCCTTGGCAATATGATAGGAAGGTAACACACGATGGAGTGATGAATTGTTATAAATTCGAGAAAGATGGGGTCAGGCATACCCTTGTGCCTATCAAAGAAGAGAAGGGAGCAGCTGAAACAAGTGAAACCAAAGCATTGCTAGTGAGTGGAAAGCAGTTTTTAAAGCAGGTTGAGAGCAGCGAAATAGGTTATGCTGTAGTCAAAAAAACAAGGACAGTTCTCTTACACATAGAAATAACAAATTTACCCATGGAGATACAGCGAATGTTGGAAGAATTTACAGATATAGTGGTGGACGACTTGCCAGACAAGTTGCCCCCCAAGCGGAGTATTAGTCACCATATTGACTTTATACCCGGAGCCAGCTTACCAAATAAAGAAGCCTATCGAATGAGCCCCAAGGATAATGAGGAAATTAGAAAACAGGTGCAAGAACTATTGGACAAAGGTTTAATAAGGGAAAGCTTGAGCCCATGTGCTGTGCCAACAGTCCTCGCCCCCAAGAAGGGAGGAGAGTGGCGGATGTGCACCGACTCAAGGGCCATCAATAAAATCACCATCCGGTACAGATTTCTGTTACCGCGTATGGATGATATGATGGATTGTTTAAGTGGGGCAGCTTACTTCTCCAAAATAGACTTGAAAAGCGGATATCATCAGATTCGGATACGGGAAGGAGACGAGTGGAAAACGAATTTTAAAACAAATGAGGGATTATATGAATGGCTGGTCATGCCATTCGGGTTGAGCAATGCGCCCAACACATTCATGAGACTCATGAATGAAATGTTGAAGGAATATATTGGGAAATTTGTGATAGTTTATTTAGATGACATCCTTATTTTCAGCAAGACAAAAGAAGAACACTTCCGGCATGTGCGCAAAGTGTTGGAGAAGCTACAACAGAACAAATTACTAATAAACTTGAAGAAATGTACTTTTCTGCAGAGGGAACTAATTTATTTGGGATTTGTGATAGTAGAAAACGAACTAAAGATGGATCCAGAAAAGGTAACAGCAATAGTAAATTGGCCGTCATCGAAAAATTTATTTGAGGTACGTAGTTTCCACGGATTGGCAAGTTTCTATAGAAAGTTTATTAAGAATTTTAGCGGGATTTGTGCTCCTATGTTAGAGACCATAAAAAAGGCCAGCCAACCTTTTCGATGGACGGAAGTAGCAGAAAAAAGTTTTCAACTGTTGAAAAAAAAGATTACTGAAAGACCAATCCTCAGGCTACCAGATTTTCAGAAATTATTTCAAGTACGTTGTGACACTAGCGGGACAGCGATCGAGGTTGTACTCAGTCAGGAGGATAGGCCTGTGGCATTTTTCAGCGAAAAACTAAATGAGAGAAGGCAGAAGTACTCCTCATATGACAAAGAATTTTATGCAGTTGTGTAGGCTTTAAGACACTGGAGGCATTATTTATTAGGGAACGAATTTGTGTTGTTTTCAGATAATTCTGCGTTGCAATATGTAATGCAGCAACACAAACTCAACCATAAACATGCCAAATGGGTGGAGTACTTACAGAGTTTTAACTTTGTGCTGAAACATATTAGTGGGCAAGTAAACAAGGTGGCCGACGCATTAAGTAGAAAGGCTCTACTTTTGCAGGAGAGTGTTGTACAGGTTTTGGGTTTTGAACATTTATGGGATCTTTACCAAACAGATACAGATTTCAGAGAAGCCTATGAGGTGTGCCAGAACCCTTTGAAAAGGGGTAATAGTCCTTGGTTAGATTACAATATACAGGAAAAGTTGCTATTTAAAGGAGGACAACTGTGTATCCCCAACTGTTCAATGAGAGAGAATATTATTCGCGAAAAACACAACAGGGGTTTGGCTGGACACTTCGGTATAGATAAGACCCTGGAGCAACTTAGTCATTTCTATTTTTGGCCAAGAATGCGACGAGACGTACAACGTTTTGTGACTAAGTGTAAGGTGTGTCAATTAGCGAAGGGACACAGCCAGGACACAGGACTATATACGCCATTACCTATTCCAGGCAGGCCATGGGATTCTGTTAGTCTAGATTTTGTTTTAGGATTGCCAAAAACGCAGAAAGGATATGATTCAGTGATGGTAGTGGTGGACCGTTTCTCAAAAATGGCACATTTTATACCTTGCCGAAAAACTAGTGATGCCACTCACGTGGCCCACTTGTTTTTTAATGAGATTGTCAGGTTACATGGGTTACCAAAAACCATCCTTTCGGACTGGGACGTGAAGTTCACAGGACATTTTTGGCGTACCTTATGGAAAAAAATGAACACCCAATTAAGCTACAGTTCTGATTATCACCCGCAAACCGACAGGCAGACAGAGGTTGTGAACAGGAGTTTGGGAAACCTGTTACGCAGCTTAGTCGGGGAAAATTCACAGATGTGGGATCGAGTGCTAGCGCAAGTGGAATTTGCCTACAACGATTCGCCAAATCATAGCACAGGTCTCAGTCCCTTTCAGATCCTATATGGCATGCACCCTCGTGGAGTGCATGAGCTTCGGGATCTTGGTTTACAGGAACGACGGAGTGCGGATGGAGAAGATTTTGCTAACGCAATGAGGGATTTACACGAACAGGTGAAAGCAAAATTACAGGACAACAGTTCAAAATATAAACAACATGCAGATCTAAAGAGGAGAGAAGTTCATTTTGAGGTGGGGGACGAAGTCCTTGTACATTTGCGTAAGGAACGTTTCCCTAAGGGTACATACAATAAACTAAAGTACAAAAATATAGGACCTTGTAAAGTCTTGCGAAAATTTTCGGCAAATGCCTACGAAATACAATTGCCACCCGGAATAGGCATTTCACCTATCTTCAATGTAGCAGATCTGTTCCCGTACACAGATGATCTCGCAGAGGAAAAGAAAGATGGACTCGGAAAATCCACACGGAATACCCAGGAAGACAGAGAAACTTGGAAGAGACAGATGCCTTATGTCCAACCCCCTGAGATCGAAGGCATCCTCGAACCTCAGGTAGTTAGACGTACTCGGCAGAAAATTTATTTTCAGTACCTAGTTAAGTGGATGAACCGTCCGATTGAGGACAGCTCATGGCTTGATGCCAGGCAGATTGGACAAACAGGAACTTCAGTCGAGGAGCTCATGAACCGGAGTCATGATCTTTTTTTACCCCGGGAGCCTGATGCAGGAGCATCCAGCTCACCGTAACTGGGAAAAATCTCAACCAGGTTCGCAGGCTATTGATCGATTGGACTATTTTAATTTTTACTGGAATAGTTTTTCTTTTAACTTGTTTTACAGAGTCAGTGAATTTAGGCATTTTTAATTAAATTAGAATTACTGTAGCTCAGTTATTAGTTAGGAAATAGTACGTTGAATTAGGAGAGTAAGGACAACCTGTTCCTCCAAATCTTGTAATGTCAAGCAAATGTAGTTATTAACGATAACAGGATTTATGTAACCATATTCCATGACAGTTTGATTAACTGCAAAAATCAACTAAAATAGAGGGATATAAACAAATCAAAATGTAACAGAGAGGGGTTCAGTCATTTACAGAAGAAGGGAAATAAAGAAAATCAAGCCATAAGCATTAAAAAACTATTGTCCATCTGTATAATTTCCTACTGTTCGCCTAACATAAACTTTTCTTTACAGTTTGATAAAATACCATACTAAGAATGTCTGTTGATGTGCTATTATATATATGCTAACATGAACATACAGTCAACGAGTAAGCACTGGACGATGTCTGTGTAATATACAGTCACATACTTTAATACAAGCATAATAATATTGGATGCATTTTTTGCACACGGTCAAACAAGAACCAAGAGACACAATCTCCAAAAGTTCGAGAAAGAGAATTGCGCACAGGAGTCAGCCATGACCCGTATTTGAAACCAGAAGAGCAACCACAGAACAGAGGCGGAAAACAACCATAAATAGAGGTAACATTGCTGCATATTTTTCACAAATTTCATTTCCAGAAAATCGAAGAGCCGTCAATAAATTTAGCTATTGTCAAAACCAGAACAATCTTATGTGAATAAATTCCATTCTTATAAATAGCGTAATAACAAGACGCATGGCTGGAATAACATTACAAGCCAGAAAACCCTAGACTAGGGTTTAACCAAAACAAACATCGATGACTTTTATATTTCAAACTTGACACAGCAAGTGACCGAATGTAACATAGCTACAACAAACTTCATTCAACGACCAAAGAACCTGAACAACTCTACAGTGATCGTGGGCACCTATCGTGCAAAATACAAACAAAATATTTGGGATTCAGGCCTACCAAAGACAAACGGACTGTATAAATTAAAGACTGGAGGATTCACACACCCAGGTTGCCAACAGCGACCTGCAACCAACAGAACGATTGTGTCACGAACAAGGCAGGGAGAAAAACCTACAAGCAAGAGTGCAAATGCGTGCGGAAAATGAACAGACTAGCAAATACCTGAGTGAATGAAGCCGGAATCAACCATAGCGACGTCCTGAAGGAGTTAAATGACTGTAGACCAAAGGAGCCAAGAGGGTAAGTCCCAATAACAGAAGCCGAGCAATATTGAAGCAAGGACAGGAGGTAATACCTGTTCCCAACGACGAACGAACGCCAAAGTGGTCCTGTTCTCAGGACAAATACCAGTGCCACATACTGAGAACCCAGAATAACAGTGAACGAGAAGATTGAAGCAGATTCGAGCAAGGATACAACAAGAGTTCAAGAATTGCCACAAAACCACATCAAACATCCAGAAGTCGACCATAAAACCCTGACTAAATTACGAAGACGCGCTCGCAGACCATCAATAAGTTACAACCAACAAACAAACGTCAGAAATATCTTATAGAACACGCATGCATAAGGAGAATGAACAGTTGAACTTACCAGTTTCAAACCACGACTCAGAGCCGAATAACAACCATTCCCGGACCACATTTTCATTACAGTTACAAGCAAGCCAAACAGAGAAGGGTTCGAGGATTGTCATTAGCAGAAGGTTGCAAATACCAAACTTAACAGAGCAGACAGCGTTCCACAAAAGGAACCTAAAAAACCCTCAACCAAGAACTCTCTGCGCGAAGGAAGCAGAAGAATAATCCAAAACCACCACAAGGACCAGGGTTATGGCACGAAGAGCGAGCGGAGGCAGGTTCGAGGCGGGAGGACAGAGCATTTAGTGCGAGTATTAACTCTAGCCACCAACCTAATGTAAAAATCCCGCGGATGATCACTACACAGGGCAACTGAAGATTTTTATTGACACGTATACCCCTTTCCAGCGTGTAAAGCGTGGGCCTTTGGGCTGGGTGACACCACTCTCCATCTATTTTGAATAGCATATAATGCTTTCCATCCTCTTAAAATTCTCTTCTTTCTACAGTGCTCCCAATTAAGCTTGTTGTTGAAATCAATCCTGAAGTACTTGTATTCATTTACTTCTTCAAGAATGTTGCCTTCAAAGAAGAACGTATGTTGGCTCTGCTTCTTTTTATTTGAGAAAATCATTATTTTAGTCTTGTTGGTATTGACTTTCATCCCCACTGCTTTACAAAAATGCTTAAGGGAATATAGGTGCATTTGCAATCCTCGGGCCGATTTAGTAATCAATACAAGGTCATAACTCCTTGCTTTTTGGTTTCGTTATGCTTGCCTAATAAGTTGTCTTCTCTACTTTCGTAACCTTTGTTGCTAATAAATGAAGTGAAGTTATGTTGATTTCAATTTGGTTAATGGTTAATGGTTGAATCCATCCACGAACAATAGTTCATTGAGAAGAATTAAAGAATTCATTGAAACTATCAGACACTAGACAACTGCGCAACTGCATTCCTAATCCTCTGGTGCAAGTTTGCAATAATACGCAACTGCATTCTTAATCCTTTGGTGCAAGTTTGCAATAATACGAACAAATTCATTTCATTAAAGCAAGAATAGAGATTCATTCGATTGAATAAGAAAATATATCACCAGTAGAAATTGGAAGAACTAAGAATGTTTTAGATACAACTATTATGTAATGATTTAGCTCTTTATGAAGATTAAATTCTCTATGGCCTATCATAACCATTTGTTGTTACTACATTTTAAAATCATATGGTTTTCATTTTTATATCAAAGAATAAGTAGTCAGCGAATGACGACAAAATAGAAAACTAGATAACCTCCTTTATATTCATTCCTAAGATGTTTTGTCACTTCTCTAGCAGCGGAACAAGAAATTTCAATCCAAGTCTTAAGAACAACACACATGCTTTCAGCATAAAAGTCAAATAGAACAGAGCAGGGAAAGGATGTGTTGCCATCTTTGCCAAATTGCATATCCCCAATAATTTTTTCTTCACAATATATATCAAACATTTTGAGGGATAACAATCGTGTCCACGTAGAGAACAAATGCCTGACACAATTATAAGGTTCGCACCAATATCATAACAATTTTATCAATAGGAACTCAAAAATTATTATTTTTTTAGTTAAATGCTATATATAAATGTAATATATTTATAGTATAATCTATAAATAAATATTTTATCCAAGGGCCTTCAAATTCTGTAATGTTAGTTCAACTTTGCACAAAATGAAATGTCACAACAAAATATAGAATTTCACTATTTATGAATGTTTATTTACAATTTACCAAGCAGAAACATTGGATGTTTATGGTTAATGTGTTGTTTATATTGTTCCCCTTAAATCTTGTTTTTTTCTCTCTCCTCATTTCTTATATGTGAAACCTCCAAAATTTATTTCTCATATTATTCTCGTTTCTCGTTTCGTTTCCCGTTTCTATTTTTTGGTAACACAATTTTCGGGGAGACCTATCATAGATAGCCCACTGTTAAGACAAATTACAGAAAAAAAAAGGGAAAAAGACCCGCCACTGAAACCAAACAAAAAACTGAGCAAGAAGGGAGTTGAATAGTATTAGAACTCAAGATCCTGGTCCACAAATGAATCCATTGACCAAATGTTCGAACTGCATCGACCCTAGAAGGAGAGAGGCTCCACGCTTGGATAAGGCATCTACCTCAGTGTTATGCTCTTGATTAACATGCTATAACGAGATCTCAGAGAATGAGGACAACAAGGACTTGATATTCTCCATCCAGTTGCATAAAGAAGGAACCTCAAGAGAATTTCTCCACTGTATCCATTAGATAATGGATTTTGAGTCACCAATGATCAAGATATTCTTGATAGTTATCCAAAGAGCGCACTAGATCACCCCCCAAAGGGCCACCATTTCTACCCTACAATTAGTACCAAGACCACCATACCAAAAGAAACAAAAGACTTGGCAAGGATTTATCTTATTGAGTACACTGCACCCATAGTCGCCTTCAGATGAAGCCCCATCAAAATACCCAATAGGATATGAATCCCCCAAATCAACATAGGAAACAGAGTGATGATGGGGCTTAGGATTTCGGGGTCCAATCTCTTGGAAGTATGCAATAATATTAAGGCTGGATATCATCACATCTCAGGGTTTATTCTTAAAAATATGTTCATTCCTAGAGCGCCAAATGCCCAAAAAATGTACAACGAGATAGCTCTAAAAGATTTATGCCTTCTGGTCCAGGAAACAAGACAAAACATGAAAGGATTGAAGAGCGATCCACCTCAACATTAACCTTCACTAATCTAGAAACTTCCTCCCAAGTAGCAACCACAAAGGGGCAATGTAAAAACAGATGCACATTGTCTTCAAAAGCCAACCCGCAGTGTGGGCACCTTCACGAACCTTGTTAGCTTCTCTTCATCAAATTCTCCCGAGTAAGGATTTGGTTGTGAATAGTCAGCCACGTGAAGCATTTGAGTTTGAGTGGAACTTCCCATTTCCACATGTGATTTAACCAATTTCCAAAGGGGCCCAGTTGATTATTCATTGATATGTGAGAGTAGATTTCTTTACTGGAAATGCACCCTGCAACAACATGCCCTCCCCATACAAGCCTATCATGCTTATGGCACAGAGAGATTTTGGCCTCACAGAGAAGATTGCGATAGAGTTCCCCTTTAACCTCGAATTCTTCCGGAAGGCCAATATCCTAGGAATGTGGCCACATAGTTGAAGAGAAAAGAGAAGGGTGGCCAACGCTGGCACTGACAAGGGTATGAAAAACCTGTACATTTAGCATTTGAATTGTAGAGGCCAAAATGACGTGATTCCCGAGCAATCCCTTAATTGTATCCAAACCAATAAGTATGTTCTCACTACTACCCACCTGCCATCATAGATTTCCGCATAGTGAGGATTTTGATATCATCAAGTTTCTTCAGATTTTTATTTTAGGGAGAGCCAACAACAATCCAATCCTCTGGATTTGTTTGCTAGAGATAATTCCCAAAAATTATATCTTGCCATATACCATTTTCATTGAAGACCTGCCACAAATTTTTGGATATTAAGGCTAGATTAAAGTGCCTGAAATCCCGAATGCCTCACCCCACCATCTAAACCAGCCCAGTGATTGATCCAAGCTTGATAAGATGAAACTTCTTGGTGTTACCAACAGTAGACCAAAGAAATTTTCCTATGATTGCGTCAATTATGTTAATGATAGCTTGAGGAAGATGGAACAAATGTATCGAGAAAATTGATATACCTTGCACATTGGCCTTAATCAATATCACTCTTCCTCCTAGAGTGAGCCATTTGTGGTCCCATCGACTAATCTTTTTTTTTTATTTTTTAATGAGCCAAATCCAATCCAAATTCTCTTATTTTGCGAGCTTTAAATAGAAACCCAAATACTTAAACCCTCTAGACAAAGGTCTGATTTTGATCCCAAATAGAGAAGTGATTTGTTGAATAACCTTTGTATTCCCTTCATCAAAAATGATCTCCAATTTATCTTTGTTGATAATGAGGCCCGAGGCTTTGCCAAATTTAGTGAAAACTTGGAAGAAGGCCACCCATTCTGAAATTTTCGCTTCTCCAGAGCAGAGAACATCGTTCACAAGCATGAGGTGAGTTTTTGAAGTGTTCCTTAAAACCATAGTATTCAAAACCAGAACCGGTGACTGAACTAGTTCACCTAATAAACAGGGTTTCAAACCTAAACATCTCAAATCGGGACAAGTCAGATCTTAATGAATCGGTTTTTGAAAAAATACATCAAATAATTAATTTTTAATGAAAAAACTATTTTTAAGATTTAAAATGATGATTCCAAACCAATAGATACAAATATGTAAAGTTTTCTCATATATGTACCATCTAAAGATGAATATATCAAAATGGCATTGAGTGCAATACATATCATCGACAAAATACATAAGCAATGGGGCTCTAAATGGTCTATAAAATTAAAAAACAATGCTACATGCTATCGGGCCATTGGCCTACTACAAGTCTACAGCTACATATTAGTGACCAACATGGTCATTTCTCAGCATGATCATACTCATCACCATTACTAGACATAGGATCATCAACAGGAGCTACATAAACATCATCTAGACAGAGTCTGAGGATGCCTCATCTACAACCTTAGTAGTAGCACCAATAACAATAGAACTAGACCTAATGGAAGCACAAGTTGGTCGAGCTGGATGACTAGCGCCTTATATTGGTTGTTTGCCTTTGCTTGATTCAACTACTAATTATGGTTTCGATGGCGCTACCAAATCTGCATTGGGATTAACCCCCCCCCCCCCTAACGCCATGTCAATATAAAAATCAACATCAAACTTAGGATCTTCAGTCTCCTCCACCCATCCTGATCTTGGATCAATATCGTCCAACACAATGGGATCTAGGTTAGGTATTGTATTCGTCAATTGGTTGCACCTTAGTCGAAGGTTGTATTGCATGAAGACAAGATCATTTAATGATTTTTGTTCCAAATGATTTCTGTTCTTCGTTTGTATGCGCTCAAAAACAAACCAATTGTGCTCACAACCTGAAGCACTGCAAGTTTGGTTGAGGACTCTGACTGCAAACTTTTTGAATTGAGGACATTAGCCTCCATTTGACTCCCACCAATGTGCTACAAAGAAAAATACATTAATTAGTAACTTAGTTCATTTCACTTCTTATTTACAAGTATTTACATATAGTTTGAATTCTAAATTTGTAAACAATTGAACTTTAAAAGAAAAACAAATTGGAATTGCTTACCTGGTTGATCCACATCTCTTGCCATCTTTGCCAAGTTTTTTTCCAAAGGTACTTGTTTCCATATTTAAAAGAGTAAGTTGTCTATGTATTTCCAACTGGACGGAATGGTTATGGACCATGCTTTTCAAGCAATCATACAATCCATATTTGACCTCCCCAACTTGCAGATCTCCTAGCTGAGCTTTATAATGATACTTTGGGTTCAATAAATACCCAACTGCATGTATAGGATGGTGGAGTTGAGTGTTCCATTTGTTATCAATCATCTCCCAACTATGCCCATATTTGGCTAATTTATCCTTGTAAGTTTTGTTATAGGTCTATTTGGGTACATCACTCTCGACGATCAGATCAGTACAAATATGGCTCATCAAACCCTAATTTCAGTTGCTACATTCCCTAGACAAGTCATCAAATTGAATGCTTTCATCCATGAAAGTTATCTAGCTTGAAACCCTGATGAACTCCCCCTTGGGACACCAGCGCAACCTTCATCATGGGAAACTATGCTATAGAGCAAGTAGGCCCATTTAGACTTGCACTGCAGTGCATTTACGCCCACTTATACCTGCGTTGGGCGAGAATGAGCGAAATTGGCATAGGATTCTGGGAATATTCCTTGATTCTAGAGAATTTTAGAATGATGCCCGGCTCGTATCTCATCCTATGAGCTCGTTTTTAGATAGGCTATGGATCATTCAACCCTCTATCCTCTCATCCCTTTCTCCAATTATGGAAAACCATTCAATGCCCAATTTATGACAAAACCACTTGCATTTCCCTATAAATTGACCACTCATCATAGTGATCAGGGGTTGGAATTTGGATATTGTAGTGAAATACTGTTGGTTTGAGACTTGAAATCATTGTCAAGTAATGTTATTCTGCTGGATTGATGTGTTATTGGTGTGATGAGGGTTTGGACTAAGCTAGAAGAGAGACATGGGATCGAACCACATTGGGTGTAACTCCTTCTATCAATCAATAAACTTGTTTGTTCCTTTTCTCATATTCTTGTCTATATCTATGATGAATGTATGTTCAAATGTTGTCGATTCCATTTGTTTACAGTGGATAGATCATATGCTTTGATTTTTGTTGTCTTCTATTTATGTTGGTAGGTACCAATTGAACGAATTCAGTTTGACCAGGAGCGATGGGAGCAATTCAAAGGAGATAAAAGGGAGTGAAGGATCACAAGTAGGTTCCTTCATCTTATTTATCTATTTTAGGAAAAGGTTAAACCTCTTTACTTATGTTGTTCTAAGTGTAACTACCTACGTAGGGAAGATGTACTTATCCGTAGGTATAAATTCCATATAACAAATTGCCAACCATACTAGGGAACGACCATCATCCGTGGTAGTTTACCCTTATCATATTACATCCTAGTAGACTTTACTTGACTTCATTGATCTCTTTTCAGTCATCTTGAAGTGTTTTTTGGTCTAAAATTTTGCTTAAATGTCTCCTGATTGGGCTCTCTGGCACTAGCACAGTGTTGGTCTTGACACAGTACACTGTAGAGAAGCCTTAGCTTAGAGACAGTGCTCTGCAGTGCACTGTCTCCCACTTAGGGCTGCGTTGATCCCTGTCAAGCCAAAAAACCCATCTTTTGCTTAGTTTTTTCCAAATTTGCTTCTAATGTTGTTGCTTGAAAGATCAATGTTTTCTATGGCTCTGAAATCAATTTTCATTTCTTCTCCTAGCCCTACTTTTTAGTGTTTCGTAAGATATTTATTTATCATTATCAACTCATTGTCAAAGTTAGCTTACATCAATTAGTCTTTTTTGAAAAAATAATTGTTGTAAAGTATTCATTTCTATGAAAAAGAAATTGTCGTAAAGTCTTTGTTTCTTGTGAAAAGCATTGATTGATCATTTGTGCATTTAGTTTCCTTATGTTCATCTAAACATTAAAGGAATGAAAAGAAAAACACGCATAATGCATTTACAAGTTTGTGTGTGCTTGTATGAATAGTATAGGGAAAGTTGCATTAGATGTGCTATATCCTCTTTCTTTAAAGATTATGATTGTTCTATCCCTTTTAGTTACCGTTTTCATTGTTTAAATCAAATGGAAAAAAAAATTCTCATCATAGTTGCATTCTAGGAGTTTCAGAAACATCACGCGGTGAACCTAAAAGGAAAACTTTTAAACAAGATCAACTAAAATTTATCTCAATTAACGTAATGGAGCATTGTAACTTAACGCATAACATTTAGAAGTCTAAGCTAGAGACATGTTCCAATGTTGTTAAACATAGCAGCTGTCGCTAATGGTCTGCGATACATTTCGAGTGTGATACCTCATTCCATGTACGTAAGTATATCGTAGCTCGTCCACATACTTTCTGGTATATAGGGCAGTGTTATAGTATGAAAACTATAAAGGAATGCTCTCACTGTGCGGTTTCGCATTAGACAGTGCTAACACGGATTGGGCCTCCGCATACTTTCAGGTATATGTGGGAGGACTACATTAGGTTGCTATCCATCCATAGGTAACTGAGTCAGCCACCTTGTATATTGTGATACATCGAAAACAACATTTGGGGATATTTCCTACACGTATGTTAAGTCCTTGGTTTACTAAGGCAGTATATTGCAGTTCACAGTTACTTGGTAATCATTTTTCCTAGATTATCCTCTGTTTGTTTATTTCTTTTTGTAATAAAATCAATCAGCAATCGTGGACGAAAATCAACCTTTACCCCATCATTCACGGAGGATAGCGAGTAAACCACCTTTACCGCTTGAAGCTACACCTAGTCAACAAAAACGGTCTCGTTTAACTAAGTCTAGTACATCACAAACTTCTGGTTCTTCATCTGATTTACCAGAGTCACCTATACCAGTAAGTATTGCAATTCCAGTTACTACTACTATTACTGGTTTATCTACTACTAAAGTGGAACCTTTATAATTACCTGAGGACAGTAAAAGTGAACTTAGTGAAATGGTAACTGAAGTTATCCAAAAATAAGTTGATCCTCAGCCCAAAGTTGTTCAACAAGAAATTACTTCTGAACTTGAATCTGTTCAACTAGAAGTTGATCCCAAACCTATCACAGTTCAACCAGAAGTTGTTCAAGAAAGACATCCTGAACCCATTGTTCTTTTACCAGAACACTTGGATCTCAAAGTTGAACAATCAGAATTTTTTCCCGTGTTGGAAGACGATTGGCTGATTTATCCTCAGACATCTATAACTGTTGAGACTTCTCCTTTACTGCAGAGTCAAACACCAGAAATTTATTACAAACCTGACGGTGAAATCCTTCCACCTGGTTTGATTTCTATTGAAGAGGAATCTAAAGAAGTGACTTCACCCAGAATTCCAACTCATTTTCGACTAGGGATTTATCTTTATCCTTCTTATCCTCAGTTAACTGCTCCTTTTGATCCTATTTAGTTTCAAACTCCCGTAGATTCATTAGGACATTTATTGGGTCATTTGACTATGGCTGAAACAACATCCCAGACTGTATCATCTGTTACAGTTGTGACAACATCTATTGTCGCTACTTCTTCGATGTTTACCACAACCCCTAAGTCACATCTGTATGGTGGTCCGTCCATCCCACCAGGTTACCAATCATTATCTAGAACTCACTCTGATGTTTCTTCTAGTCCATGGTCTTCACCCATGTCGTCCACAAGAATTTTACCTGGTTCTTCACTTACGGATACTGAACAGTTTGATCCATCAATTCAATATCAAGCTGGTCCATTTGGTTACTGTCCAATGTATCCACTTTACATTGTATTACCTCCATATGGAGAACAATATGCCCAGTCTTCTTATCCTCCATTTTCTGGGGGGGCATCATAGCAGTATACCGTCATCTTTAGGTCCAACTTATTCTGGAATGATTATTTGTCAATGGGAGCCTACAATGCCCATTCAACCAAGGCTTCTGTATCCATCACAACCAATGCAACCTATTTAATCCATACCTAATACGCTTATCGTTATGACTTTACCACAGTCGCAATCTCAGTTGATTGAATCTCAACCTTTGCAAGTTGGTCCTTCAACCTCTTACCCTCAAGTTTCAAGTCTACAGACTCAATCTTCTCAGGACATTTTACAACAACCATTTGTGTCTGGAATCCAACAACCTTAGGCTAGTTTACCATTAACTGGGATGACTTAGACTATACTGGTCTAATTTATTCACAACTTGGTCAAACTTACATTGGTGGGCAACAACCGTTACATCAACAACCATGGCAACCACAATATTGAAAACAACAATTCCAATAGTACCAAACTTATCCTAGACTTGGTCAACAAGCCTATGCTCGGTTTGGTCAACAACAAGCTTACCTAGGTCCTGGTCAACAAGCCTATGCTGGGTTTGGATAATAGCAAATTTATCCTGGTGCCCAACAACCACCGTATACTAGATATTCTCAACAAACCTACCCCTATCAAGGTTACTAGCAACAGATTCCTAATGTTGGTATGTAAAGGCCTATTTCCCAGGCAATTCCATCTTACCCTGGTTATGCATAACCCGACCTAAATCGACAATTGCCTTTTGTCGCAACACTTGAATTACCGGATTTAAATCGGCTTACCAATGATCCCATTCTTTATGCACCTTGGTGGTCAGTGATTCCACACAAATTACCTTCTGATATTCCTAAGTTCAATGGAAACCCTAGAGAAGATCTGTCCAATCACGTTATGACTTTTCATTTATGGTGCTCATCCAACTCCCTAAATGATGATTCAGTAAGACTACATCTTTTCCAGCGAACACTCACTAGTCCGACTGCAAAGTGTTATATTGAATTACCATGAGCTTCATTTGAAAACTTCATAGCCTTAGACACTACTTTTTTAACCCATTTCCAGTTACCCATTAGATATGAAACTGGAACAGAACTGTTGACCAACTTTAAACAGACCACTACTACTCACATTTCTAATCATATTCATGAGTGGCGTCGTCATCGTCGAATGGTCAAAACTTTTGTTCCTGATCAGCTTTTAGCTGAGTGTTTTATCAAATCCTTGTTGCCATCTATCACCGAGGATGTGGCTAAAGGAGGAGTTGTTACTGAAGAGCAAGTAATTGCTCGTGCCCAATACTTAGACTTGATTTACAACTAGTCTGGCACCCTCTATGATAAGATTCCAAATGCACCTAAACCATCTTTTATTGTTCCACCACCTACATCCAATAAGGACTCTCATGCCAGTCACAGTGTGATAGGTTCTTCAAGCACTCAAACAGCAAGTAGACCATCTAGTCAAACACTTTCTATTTCAAATCAAACTTCTAATACACCTGATAATACACATGCTTTCGAAATAAATGTTGTGTCATCTGACAAAGGTAAAATTGAAAAGCAACCCAGAAGCAATAAAAAGGGGAAAACCAAAAAGAAACAAAATCCTCCCCCTTAAGAGAAATCATCTAATCCATCTTCTCAAGCTAGGAAACCTCATTACCCATTTTTAATTTGTAACTATGAGCACTTTACGCGAGATTGTCCTCACCGCTCTGAAGTCTCAAAACTTCTTAAGACTTCTAGTACATCCGCTATGTTGACAAATCCTTTTCCAAACCCAGAAACTCATTTGGTTGCTACAGATCATGCTTCCACTTCACAAGTGCTTATGTTATCCACCATTAAGCTTAAAACTGATGTTTTTGTGACTACACGAAGTAAAGATTACAGTAATCCACCATCGTCATTAAATAACCAAGCTACAGATCAACCCAATACTTCAACTTCGACTTCATCTCACTCCATTCCACCACCCATTGCACCAGAGTTAACAATAAAACTGCCTAAGGGATTTGTTCATAAATCTACATTCAACCCTTGAGCTCGAGAAACACAAAATTATAACATAGTAGAATATTTGGGTTAGTCACCTTTTGCTATGTTGACGCTTGAGGTGTTTCAAAATTGTCCCTCCCAAAAGCAGGCTTTATTGTCACCAATTGGTGGAATTGATCCAACAGATTCCAATCTTGTGGTTTTTAACCATGCGGGTTGTACACCACAATACCAGCACAGTTAACATTCTTGATCCAAGTAAATGCTTTGAATAAACTTATTCACTGAACCATTGTTGAAGAGGGTGCATCTACTTGTATCATGTCAATGAATTGCTGGAAAATGCTTGGCTCACGACCTTTGTCACGACCACCTATGACGTTAAAATCTTTTGACGTTGGCACTTATACACCTTGTGGAATTTTAAGTAACTTGCAGATAGAACTAGGGGGGAAAACTGTAACTGTTGAAGTTGATATCATTGAGA
Organism: Pinus taeda; assembly: GCA_000404065.3. Classification (NCBI taxonomy): domain Eukaryota; kingdom Viridiplantae; phylum Streptophyta; class Pinopsida; order Pinales; family Pinaceae; genus Pinus; species Pinus taeda. The sequence goes on along the minus strand of APFE030311862.1, from coordinate 7,023 downwards.
GACCCCTTGACAACAATATTTTACTAGGAAGACCATGGGTTTATGCTATGGCTAATGTGGTTTCGACTTACTTTTGTATGAACGCTTTCCCTCATAAAGGTGGAATCACAGTAATTGATCAACTCACCTTCTTTGCCTCTAGTTCACAGTAAACTGGAAGTGTTCCGTTAGTTCATGTACACCCGCTATCTCTTCAGAATGTTGGAGTAGGTCTCTTCAAAGATTCTTCCCTAATGGGCACTTTTTCGCTACCATCACCATCATAAAAGGTGGAAGTTGCAAAAGTTGAGACCTATAACATGATATCTTCCACTTCATCTGACTCATGGAATATTTCCAATAATTCCGAAGTCGATATGCGTAATGAAACCATGCCGCTAAGCCCCATTGAGCTCACATAGCAATCAATCTTTTTGGCTTGTGCGGTAAATCCAAATTCATCATCACCAATTGTATGGGTTGATCATTCATTAGAATATGGTACTTCCTCTTATCCTTTTTCATGTACATTGTCTACTAATGAAGGAAACATCCAATCAATGATGACAGAAGAAGAACCATGGGCAGATTATCATCATCGATCCCATCTTCCAGATCACATAGAAGATATTCTAAATGAACTAAATCACTCTTCAATCATTGATTTCCTTTCGAATTCTATATTTATAGACACAGTGGATTTTGAACGAAACTTATCGAATATTGAAGAAACCATTTCTATCGATATTTCGACCAAACCTGGAATTGTAGAAAACATACATGTTGGCAAATCTTGTTCTCCATTGGAACTTAAAACTTACCGTGCTCTTTTTCTTGAATTTCGTGATATATTTTCTTGGTCATATGAGGAAATTCTAGGCATTGATTATAGTATAGTTGAACACGAAATTAAAATGTATCCTAATGTCAAACTGGTACGACAACGCCTCCATCGTGTTCATCCGAAGAAGGTTACTGCCATAAAACAGAAATTGAAAAACTTTTGCATGATAGTTTCATATACCCCATTCCTCTTACTGATTGGGTTTCCAATCTTGTTCCTGTCATGAAGAAATCAGGAACAATACAAATGTGTGTTGATTATTGGGATGTTAATCATGCTTGTCTAAAAGACAAGTATCCCACTCCCTTTATCGACCAAATAATTGATGACTATGCCAAATGTGAAATATTTTCATTTATGGATGGCTTTACTAGCTATAATCAGATCAATATCCGCCTAGAAGACCAATATAAAACTGCCTTTATTTATCCCTGGGGCACATTCACATATAGGAAACTCCCTTTTGGTTTGAAGAACGTTGGGGAAAATTTTAAGAGGGGAATGAATTATGCCTTCCATGACATCAAACACATTGTTCAACCCTATCTAGATGACTTACCTGCTCATTCATGGAAACGGGCTGATCACCCGCAACATTTGAGAGCCATCTTTTATGGTGTCGGCACTACAAAATTCGACTCAATCCACATAAATGTGTATTTTGTGTTGGTTCCGGTCATTTGCTTGGTTTCATAGTGTCCAAAGAAGGAATTCGACTCAACCCTTTGAAGGTTAAGGAAATTCTTGATCTGCCTCCACCTTCCAATTTACTTCAGTTACAGAGACTCCAAGGGAAGGCTAACTTTCTAAGGAGATTCACTCCCAACTATGTTGAAATGACTAAAGGATTTACTCGTCTTTTGGAAAAGGGAATTCCCTTCCATTGGGACCAGGTTGCGCAAGCTTCCTTTGATGCTCTCAAAGATACCCTGATCCAAGCATCATTAATGTATACCCCTAATTATCAAAATGACTATTTCTTGTATCTCGCCGCTACAGATACAACCATTGCTATGGTTTTAGTCTAAGAAGAAGATGGGATTGAACATCCAATATGTTAATTAATTCGATGATACGGAAGTTAATTATTCTTACGTTGAGAAGCTAGCTTTGGATACCGTTCAAGCCATACAAAGATTTCACCATTATATCCCGCTCCGAAAGACCACTGTCATTTTGGATTGTAACCCTATGACATACATGTTGTCACGTCAATTGCTCGGGGGAAAATATTCAAAATGAATCGTCATTTTGCAGGAATTTGATTTGGAATTCATCAAATCCAAGTCAAATAAATATCTAGTTTTTGCCGAGCTTCTTTGCGACCTTCCCTCTACCGCCATCAACTCAGCAACGGAACCATCCATTTTGGATGAGTCTCTGTTTCTGATCTCGTCATCTGACCCTTGGTATGGAGATATACTGATCTATCTCCAAACCCAAACTTTACGACCCAATACCTCTCGCTCACAACAACGACATATTCAATATCAAGCCAAAGATTATCTGATCATTGGCGACACCCTTTTCCGTCGCGGTATCGATACAATTTTACAGAGGTGCCTCACACATGAGGAAGCTGAGAAGGTTATGAATGATTTCCATTCTGGTGCTTGTGGTGGACATTTATCTGGTTATGTTACTGCACAGAAGATTCTCCATGCTGGTTACTTCTGGCCAACCATATTTAACGATTGCATTATTGTTGTCAGAAGTTGTCATGCATGCCAAATTTTTTACCATAAAACTCGATTACCACATGCACCACTACATCATGTCATTATTGTTGGACCATTTGCAAAATGGGGCATTGATTTCATGACATGCAACCCTCCCTCGGCCGAGGGGCATGGGTATATTATTATCGTCGTTGACTATTTTATGAAATGGGCCAACGCAATGCCTACATTAAACAATAGTGGTGAGACAGTTGCACTTTTTTTCTTCAACCATGTGGTTGCGCCGTTTGGTGTACCACAAGCCATAGTTACAGATCATGGTTCACATTTTCACAATCACATGATGACTGAATTAACTGCCAAGTTAGGAATTTCACATGATAGTTCTACTCCTTATTATCCATAGACTAATGGACAAGTTTAAGCCATCAACAAAATCCTTAAGTGAATTCTTCAACGAATGATAGGAGTTCACAAAAGAAACCGGCATTTGATCTTGTACTCAACTTTGTGGGCTTACCAAACCTCGGTAAGAAACACAAATGGATTCACACATTTTCAGTTGGTGTATGGTTTGGAGGCAATCTTCCCAATACAATGTGAAATTTCACCACTAAAACTCGCAATTGACTTGTTACCTGACACTTCTAATGCGGAAGCATGTTTCTTATAACTCATCCATCTAAATGAAACACGTCGTGAAATCGCATTGGCCAAAGAAGCACATAAGAAACAAATTAATATGACTGCAATGTCAAGCCTTTCATATTCTTAGAAGGAGACCTAGTCTTGCTTTATGATCAAGAAGTCGATAAATTAGGAGCAAGGAAATTTGAACCTCTATGGATGGGCCCCTACATTGTCAAACACGTTTTGGCAAAAGGCGCTTACGATTTGGTTGATTATGATGGAATTCCATTGCTGCAGCCCCGAAACGGGTTTTATCTTAAACGTTACTATGCTTGATTGTGTGTAGTAAAAACACTGTGTATATACTTTGATTGTGTGTGTGTCACAAGTGTGGCTTTTAGAGTTTTTATGTGGTTAAGTAATCCGCTTTGCATTTGTTTCAGATGTCAGAATCTTTGGAACCATTTGTTGGTTATGTCGATGGTGCTAGTCGTAGTACGTTGAACCTATCTTTTTCAGCATGGGCCATATTCACTCCAAGTGGAGAGTTAGTGATTTTTCAAGGGATTTGTATCGATTGTTATACGAACAATATCGCTGAGTATAACATTGATCGAACTCCTCTCTGATGCCATTTCATTTGGCATTCGCAGAATCATCATTAGGATAGACTCACAACTTGTCGTACTCAACTTACGAATGTTTATACCGTCTGAAATCCGGTTATTTATCGTATGTTCCTTAGAGTTCGTCTCTTGTAAAGGCATTTTTATTACATTCAATATCAACACATTTCTAGAAACTTAACACATTGACTGATTCTTTAGCAAACTATGTGTTAAACATATATTTACGACATATGTAAAAAGTAAGTTTTCAATTCACATCAATAGTTGAATAGAATTACACATAACCATATAAAAACACTGAAAGTAAAATAGATAAATGTTTAAAGTTTTTACAAAAAATTGTGTCTAAGACATGTTGGTCATCTGGCCTCAAAACCTAAAATGCATACACTAAATCATCCTAAGTAGATCTAATTCTGCTCATGATAATAGGTCACTGCCTAAGCTATCATGCGCAATAGCCTCATCTAACAGCTAGGTACACCAATAGTATGGTGTTGTAGTATCATCGGTAACTCCTCAATCCAGACATCTGGTATACCGAGGGTTAACCCCTCTATATGATCCTCCAACTCCGCCAGTGTCTCGGTCAGATCCAAATCCTGGAGAACTGCTCTTGCGACACTTCTCCTCACCGGTTCACCCGCCTCCTATTGACGACCCATTGGTCGAACAGTGCCAACATCTGTATGCATGAGAATATTTTTAGTTTAGCCTTGAAAACATCAAAGAACACAAAAACATGTAAAAACTCAAAAAATCAAAATACATGGTCAAAACAATATACCTATAACACCCCATTGAGCACCCACTGGTAATCTCAAATCTGGATCTCCACAAAAAACTGAATGGTAAATGTCAGATGGTAAAAATGACTTGGTAAATTCTTTTTTTATGGTTATTTCATGTTCATTAAATGAATAAACTATAGTTTTTACCTATGTTTACCAATGAAATAGGCATGTTTAATCTGTTTGGTGGTTCTTTGAGCAGGTTTATAGCTGACATAGTGAATTTGACATGCATGATCGTAAATTGTACTTTTGACCACAGAGCATATTTTTATCTCTTTTTCAAGCTCTGTTAAACATCAAAAAAGGAACCCCCCTAGAGTCCTCTTTAAGCTCTTTTCAGACTCTTGAAATATGAAAAGATTGCCAAGCGCTTGTCCTTTTTAGCTCATAAATGGATTGGAAATGACATCTACTCGGTATAAGTTTAACGCTTTTCCGGACTAAGATAGATTACTTACAAAAAAGGAATACATTGATCAAACATGATCAATAGGTTCTCTCTTGTATTATTTTACACTTTTTCGGACTTGAGAGGCAAATTTACTAAAAAGAACTTGTGGAGTTTTCTTTTTGTCCCTTTTCAAAATATATAAACATGAAAAGCATTGAGTTCTCATTGTCATTAAACTTGTTAAAACATCAAACAGTGAAAAACTTGTCCATCATGACAAGACCAAGTTTCACCTTCGCTAGACTCGTTAAAATATCACATAGCAATGGATTCACCCGAATGGTGGAATTATACAACAAGCATAAGTTATCCTCCTCAAGCTTGGTAAAAAAATAAAATAAAGAGGCACTGGTCAGCAATGATTAGGGAAAATGGTTAAAGGGATAAATCACTTTATGGTAGCAAGTCGCTCTTGAACATGACACTTTCACTTCATCTCTGTGATTATTTGGGTTGGGTTATCTACTTGATGGTTATCATACCTATGGTCTATCACACCATCCATCACTTTGGTTTTGGGTCAATGCTACCAATTCATTCAGTGTTGCCAACATGTTCAAGAGAAGTCACTCAGTAAAATTCATCCTTTGCAATGCTCATAAACCTTCATTTTCATGACCGCCATCCCTGAACATTATGTTGTTAGTCACATTCTGTCTTCAAAATCATTACACTCATTTCATGTCGTTGATGGGGGATACATCAAGGCCCTCCTGCGATGAGTCACTTCTTGTTGACATCAGCACATTATCCAGGAAGTTGACTTAGAAACACCCTTCCAGTACCTTGAGGCTTGCATACATCAATGGAAAGTTTCTCGCTTTTGACGACAGGTTGACATCGCTGGCCTTTGACCGAAAGACTTTGTATGGTGTTCAACATCAAAACATCTATTCACACCATGAAGAATAAATTGTAGTACCTTGAGAATCATTATCATTATCGGTGATTTCTCTCGCGTCTGTTAACAACTTACATCATTGGCTGGTAATCAGACAATGTCTTCCCATGTTCGACTTCAGATCACATTTTCACATGGTTAGACTCATACTTGAGCGAATGATTGGACGAGATAGAAGACCCTGGATCTAGTTTCATCCATCTGGGCTGCGATTTCAGGAAAGTACTAAATCATCTGTACGATGGCTTTACACAGATGGTCATCCTATCATGGGTCTATATCTGTAGACGATAATCTGATTTATGTACATGTAATGAAAAGTTTATATGCTAAGTATGGGTATACCTTCCCTCAGCAATTCATGAAGAATTCAAAGATATCATGATATTATGTATTGTAATTGATGCAGGTCACGATCCACTTCAGATCCTCCTCATCACATCATAAAGCATATTACTCAACATTATCATTTTCGACTTCATGCTTTAGGGGGAAGTTGTTATAGGCCTATTTGGGCACATCACTCCCGATGATCAGATCAATACAAATAGGGCTCATCAAACCCTAATTTTAGTTGCTACATGACCTAGACAAATCATCAGATTAAATGCTTTCATCCATGAAAGTTTCCTAGCCTGAAACCCTGCTAAAATACCTCCATGGGACACCAGTGTAGCCTTGGTCAGGGGAAACTGCGCTGCAGAGCAGGTAGGCCCATTCAGACCTACACTGCAATGCATTTAGGCCCACTTATACTTGTGCTGGGCGAGAATGAGTGAAATTGGCATAGGATTCTAGGAATATTCCTTGATTCTAGAGCATTCTAGGAGGATGCCCAGCTCTTATCTCATCCTATAAGCCCGTTTTTGGATAGGTTATGGATCATTCAATGTTATGAAACCAGATCACAAAAAGATAGAAAAGATAGATCAACGCTTTAGAATTCATCCTATTTGAGGGGGCAACCTCCTTTACATTACACAAATGAACAATTCTTGGATGATACAAATGACAAGACCTCCTTTCTATATATAGGAATCTAAGGGGTCATAATATAATCAGAGTCGACATAACAATAATAATGTAATGGCACAATAATAACAATAGTGGGCTTCT